>PVIH01015128.1:0-33368 GCA_004025045.1 Sigmodon hispidus
TCAGCAGAGCTTCTTCCCAGCCAGCAGCATTGCTGTCCCTGCCCTGCCCCAGGATGGAGCTGAGCACTTTCCTCTCCTCCTCCACAGCTGCACCAGATGGAGAAGAGGCAGCATGGCCGTGCCCTGAGTCCGGTCACTTTGATCAGGGTTTCCCACATGTTTGGGTGTCCAGAGTCACCTGGGGATCTTGTTAAAGTGCTGTGTCTTGGGGGCTGGTGAGACGGCTCAGTTGGTAAAGAACTGACATAAACTAAGCTGGGTGGGTCTCTGGTCTCTGTAACCCCAACCCTTAGAGGGTAGAGACAGGCAGAGCCTGAAGCTCATTGGTCATGGGTCTATTTAATCAGTGAGTTTGGGCTCAGTGAGAGACCTGGTCTCCAAACACAGGGTGGCAGAGATTGAAGAAGACACTCAGACCACACTTTCTGGTGACACATTAATAACTTTAATGCACTTTGAAGGCAGAGGAAGGTGGATCTCTGTGAGATTAAGGCCATCCTAGTCTGCAATGTGAGTTCTAGGACGGCCAGTGCTACAGAGAAAAATCCTACCTCAGAAGAAGAGGAGGAGGAGGGGAAGAAAATTGGCCTCTTGCCTCCTCACACATTCTAAATCACTTGTAAGCACATAGGCACATATAAAAGTACCTCTCTCTCTCTCTCTCTCTCTCTCACAAACACACACACACACCCACACACACACCCACACCCACACCCACACACACACCCACACACACACACACACACATATGTATTGAAGAACCTTGTGCTAATTTTTCTCTCAGCCTAGCAGGTGAGCTGCTGTATTTCTGATCAGCTCCCAAGTGTTGCTGATCTGAGGTCTCAGAAGTGATGGGGCCTCGATGAGTTAGCAGATTCGGGGATCACTCATGCAATAGGACCCATCCCAACACCCTCTGCTAGGAAACTCACAGCAGATCAACTCCTGACCCCATTCCTTCCCCACTGAGCAAAAGCTGCCAAGGCCCTCAAGGGTCTGCCCAGCCCCTCCACAAATAAGGGGCCTCAGGTTGTTTACACAGACCAGCATTTCCATCTGAGACCCTGGGCCCCAGGATCCACCAACTTACTCCAACACCTTGTGGGGTTTGGGAGGGGAGTCTCTGTGAGCACGTGTGGGCACCATCCTGTGTTCTTCCGTTCCTTTTGGTAGCTTCCAGAATGTCTCCAGACCCAGTCAATACCAGAGCCATGTCACTCGTGTGTGCGTGCAGACAAGCATTATTTATTTTATGGATATGGGGAAAGGATGGGGAAGAACTGATGAGATCAGTTGGAGGCCAGTGAGGTAACATCAGGTGGCCTTCGTGTGGTAGGTGAAGGGAACATGGGATAAAGCAAAGGACCAGCAAGGTGAGAAAGAGGCAGACCCAGGAGGTCATGGTTCAGTGTATACCTAGCTTGAGAACATGGTACTGTGGGCCAGGACACACCTTTTGTGGAGGGGAGTAAACTGGGAGCTTCCCTTTCCCAGATCTCCTGTCAGTGAGGCGCTCTTCTGGTGGTGGGATTGGGGAAGCCATGATGGAGACAAGAAGAGGCGACAAGACACAGACAGGGTGCCCCAGCCCTCAGTTCAAGGCCAGGGCCATTGCCTATGTTTGCACGTGGGTCAGCTGGACGTCACCTGCTACTTCTAGACCAGCAATGGATTGCAAGTCAGTCAGACGGTGCCAGTAATCACACAGCTGTTTCCCATCCACAAAAACCTTGAAGCAGTGATGTTCACATAAGATTGACACCTGTGTAGAGACACCATGATATTTTCAGGGCATTGGAAACCCAGGCCTCTGTCTCCCTGCCCATCTCTCCTTCCTCAGGAGCAAGCCTGAAACCTGGCCTCGAGAAAATGTGAATGGTTTGTCCTTCACCAAACACGAGTGCTCTCTTTGCCTAGTACATTAGCACAAGCTGTTCCCAGCCTAGAACACTGTTCCCACTGTGCACACTTTCCACACAGTAAAAAGTGCTGGACTCTCCCTTGCCATGACCACTCACATCCCTACTGACCCCCACCCATTTCAGCCAACTGTTTACCCAGACCATATTCCTCACTCCAGTTTAACTCTCCAGCTCCATCATAAGCCACTAGCCACAGGAATGCTGGCTCAGGCTGAGTCTGCAGTAGTCCATGGCTGGTCTCCTCTGAGTCATTTTCAATGAGACAATTGACATGAATGTTAAAGCACCATGACTTATTCATACTGCACTGTATGAGGACCAGAGTGGCATTCATGTCACACTGTGTGCGGGCACTATCTAAAGTATGCTGCAGAGCCTGCCTGTCCCATCTTCTGCTCTCTGGGATTCAGTCTTTGAGGTGATTGTTCTTACTAAATGAAACCCCAAGCTCAGAGGGCTGGACTGATGGCTCAGCAGGCAAGAGCACTGGCTGCTTTTACAGAGCACAGGGTTTACTTCCCAGCTCTCACATGGAAGCACAGCTGTTTGGACATTCCAGTTCCAAGAAATCTCATGCCATCCTCTGTCTTCTGAGGGCCTCATTCGTGCATGCACATGGTCCACAGATACCCATACAGGAAAACATTCATACACATTGGAAACAAATGAACAAACTCAGCAGGAAGTGCCAGCTCAACCATGTCTGTCATTAATTCCAGACTTGAGAGGCTGGAGCATCATAAATTCAAGGCCAGCTTTGAAGACAGAGTGCAGGTGCCATGTGACAGGAGCAGCAGGTAGCAGTTGACTTCAGGGTGTCAAGTTACCAAGAGGCAAATCCCTGATGAGTGAATCTCAGCTGGGCAAGGCCCTGATGTTAGTCTCTAAAGCCACGCCCTGCTCTGAGTTCTGATGTCAAGCCCCATTAAAGAGGGATTCCTTCCTCTGACCATCTCTCTTCCTTTGTTCTCTCTAGGAGCACTCTTCATATCTCTGTCCCTCCCTGCTTCCGCCTCTGTCCTCAGTTAATCCATAATAAAGTCCTTTTCCATAGAAACAGCTTCTCAGTGTTTCCTGCTCCCTGCCACATCCTCATGAGCACACTGCATTTACAGAAATGTGCTGACAGATAACTGGGTAATTTCCATTCCTCCATGCCAGATCCTGCCAAAGTCCTAACACCCCACACCACAGACTCCAGAATGTCTTTTCTGCAGCTGTGCCTTTACATGGTTGCTGCTGCCATCTTTCTCTGGTATCTGGCATGGTGTGCATGGGTGTAGGAAGGTCCTCACTGCCTGTAATGTAGCTCCTGTTTATCTTATGGAAACATCCCATTCTACTGTGTATTTTTACATGTGTATTTGAAAATACTTTCATGCTAAGCTGTACTGTCTAACTGATAATAACAATAATGTTAGTTTATACAGAGATTTGATGATTAAAATCAAAGGAGGAAGTGTCACCGAGAACACATGAGTTCATCTTAAGGAGCCCAATAGAGTGTGACTCAGGATAAGGATTAAGAAAAACTACTGAGTCCCAGTACCCAACAGCTTAGATTCCTGTCACCTTAATGTTGGGAGATGTGTTCACAGGTTTTGACATGCATCACAGCTGAAACAAAGCTTTGAAGATGACTTAAAGTTAGACTAAGAGGCATTTGTCAAGTAGATTTGAGGTAAACAACAACAAAAACAAGAAAACAACCTAAAGTTTTAGAAAGGCACATAGTTTAGTGAGAAACTCATTAAGGTCAGAGGTGAACAAAGCCGCCCAGTTATCATTAGCTGATGTGGTTTTCCTGCTAGCATTGGTTGACGACCAATGTGCTGATATTTTGTGTTGCTTCAACAAATAAAGTTTGCCTGAAGAACAGAGGCAGGACAGTGTTGGCACACACCTTTACCAAAGCACTAGGAAGGTTGAGGCAGGAAGTGACATGGCTGGGGAGAGAGAGAAATACAAGGCAGGAGGAGATAGAGGCTCAGACTTTTTGGCTGAGGATTAGGTAGAGGTCAAAGTCTCTCTAGTGGCTGCTCCCTTGTCTGTCTGATCTTTCAGCATTTACCCTGATATCTGGCTCTGGGCTTTTATTAAGACCCATTAGTATTCATGCTACAGACCAAAGGTGATGATTTATTTCTTATGCTAATTTCCACCCTCAACATCCATATATAAAAATCTATTGATGAACAGGTGTTTTAGAATATTATTTTAAGATGTATTATATTTGTTTATGCTGTGGAACATTTGTTTAATGATTCTGAGATCTGTTGTATTCTTCCTTGTTGATTTTGTTTAACAATGTGAAGGTGTGCTCTTTGTCTAACTCACCCGATTGGTCTAATAAAGGGATGAATTGGTCAATAGTGCGGTAGCAGAGAGGATGGTGGGGCTGGCAGGCAGAGGAATGAACAGGAGGAATCTAGGGAAGAGTGGGGAGCAGGAGGAGCAGAGGAGGTCATCAGGGGACAGCCACTCAGCCACACAACCAGCAACGGGGTTAAAAAAGAGGTGTATACACAGAAATAGAGAAAAACTAAAGCCAGAGGCAGAAGGTAGACGAGATAACCTAAGAAAGTCTGGCAAGAAACAAACCAAGCTAAGGCCGATCATTCATAAGTAATAGTAAGTCCCTGTGTGTGATTTATTTGAGAGACTGGGGGCAGGCCCCCAGAGATTAAAGAGTAATACAATAAGCAAAAAGTGGGAATGAGTAGAGATGCCTGATTGTTTGTCAAGTATAAATGTTTAGATTAGTGATTCCATTAACATTCCTTATAAGATTATTCTTTAAGGTAAATGATAAAGTTATTGGTCCTTTCTTTGTTACCTCCAATTGTAGCCTGCAGGTAAAAACTACCTTGCTTGCTTGCACAGTTAATCTATAACAAGTTGCTTGGGTGTGAATGTACATGGGGTGTTGGGATAATTTGTTTTTACCTGTAATATGTAAAACGTTTAATCATGTTAGGGATGTGGAAAACAGGCTGGTTTTTACATGTAATCACTGTAATCATTCACTTAAAAAGTAGAGGGTAACTGCATTGTGATTTTTATACATCTTGAAAGATTTATGCTGGAGTATGTAAGGTGTAAGAGAAAAAAATTTTTGAAAAAATTAGAAGAAAAACATCAAGAATGAGAGACAAAAATCACCAGGAAAAATGTAAAGTCAGAGCATAGAGGAATAATGATGGAGGAAATCATCAAGAGAATGAGTGAGTGTTTTTCCTGCACACCCTCAGGTTAAAAATTGTAATATGAAGATTCTGTGGATTCCCTTAGAGCCCTGTGCTTCTGGAGGCTGGCTCCCAGGGAGTGACAACATAGCAAGTGTGAGGCTAGCCTAGGCTACATGTCTCAACAACAGCAACAAATGCCAGCTCTTTCATGACCCATAGAGCTCCACACTCTCAGCCTTGTGGCAGAAAAGGCTGGCATTGCATTTTCAAATGATGGCTGCACATTGCCTCCGGATGGGCCCTGGGCACTGGGTTTTCTTGTTTAAGCTCATGGGTGGTTGATGTCATTGTCAGGGTGGACAAGGCCTGCTCTGGGTACCAGGCTTCCAGCTGCATCTCTGGTACAGCTCTCATTGTGCTTCCTTCTAGGTGACATATAACTGCATAGATAAATGAGTGAATGGCAATTCACTCTTGGATTTGATTGGCCCAAACTGGCTGAATGGCCTCATGCACTCGATCTACAACAAATCTATGTGAGGTTATTTGCCTCTCTGTAGAAATCAGAAACAACAAGGCCCCATGGTGCAGGGCTGTACTCTGACTTATTCAGGAAGCTGAGGCAGCATCTGGATGGGTTCAGACTAATGTTATCAAGACCCTATCTCAAAATGGAAGGAAAGAAGGAAGAAAGAATGAAAGAAAGAAAGAGAAAAAAGGAAGAAATTAAAGGAGGGCTGGGAGATGGACATGGTGGCCAAGGCCTAGAATTTCAGCTCTTGGCTGGCTGAGGTCTTGGCTGGCTGAGGTCTTGGCTGGCTGAGGTTATGGATCATCTAAGCTCTAGACTAGACAACCTATAGAGTGAGATGTGGGAAAGCCTGGGCTAAAGCGAGTCCCTTTCTAAATCAAAACAAACAAAAGGAGTGTGGAGATGTAGGTCCGTGGATTGTGGTTGCCTAGCATGCAGAAGACTGTAGCTCAGTCCCCGATCAGGGGAAGGGGCACAGCAGATACAAACCCTAACTTCAGCGGGGACAGTAGTCATGAAATTCCAATGTAGAACATTCTCCCTTCTCTGGAGTAAAGAACCTCATATGCCAGGTATCTGCACTTATCCCATCCCCGACCCAGACCCGTGCACCCTCCTCTTCCATCCCAGCATCTTACTGAGAAGCTCTGGCCACGATTGAAGGGCATTTTCCCAGGTAGACTTCTCTCCTCAGGTCCCCAGGAGCTGTTGATCTGGGTGTTTCTGACGACAGCATACTCATCGAAACGGGGATTCAGGTGAAAAGCGATGTCATTGCCACGACGAAGATTGATTTGGAAACTGAGATGGGCAGTTCACATAGACCCTGAGTGATCACTGAGATCTGGACCCAGCCCCTACCCATCACCCCCAGAGGTTCACAAGAACAACACTGAGAGATGCCATTCTCAAAAGAGCCCTGGGGCTGTGTCTTACCTATCAGCATTGGGCAGGACTATGCCTGATATCATGATGGACTTGGATGGGTAAAACCCATATGAGATGTTGGTGAAGAAGGGGACAGGCTGTTGGGAGAATAAAACAACAACTCACTAGCATCTGGACTGGTACAGCAGGGACTCAGCACAAGAGGCTGAGTTCTGCATTTTCTGGAAAAGACACAAGTACCTTTACTTGCTTCATTAAATGTCAACAGAAAACTTTCCAGTGTTTTTCAAAGTACATTACAACTATCATGAGAGGTACTTTGGTAGGGCACAAATGGCTTTTTGGAGTATTGTAGCATGAATGAGAATGCCCAGCCCTCAGATGCTCATGTATTAGAATAGTTGGCCCAAAGTTGTTGACACTGGTTTGAGAAGGCTGGGGAGGTGTGGTCATGTTGGAGAAAATATGTCACTTGGGATAAGCTTTGAGGTTTCAAAGGACCTACACCATTCTCTCTCTCTCTCTCTCTCTCTCTCTCTCTCTCTCTCTCTCTCCCTACCTCCCTCTCTCTCTTTCTCTCTTTCTCCTTCTCTCTCTCTCCCTCCCTCCCTCCTGCAAAATGTGAGCTCTCAGCTCCAGCACCATGCCTACCTGTCTGCTGCCATGATCGCTGCCATGATGGTCATGGTCTCTTAAGCCCTCAATTAAATCCTTTTTTCTCTAAGTTGCCTTGGTCGTGGTGTCTATAGAAAGGTATCTAGGGCAGGTGTGCAGTCTGATTGTGCTGAAGGGACCACTTTGAAGATAAAGGCTCTATGCGGCTGTCTACTGATTTACATGGATATTTTTAACTGTTCGCTGGATGCAGGAACCTTCATTGATCATGGAAATCAGAGGACTGCCCCCCTAAAGCTGCCCTCCACCTCTCACCCACCCTAACACAAGCTGAAGCCCAGGCCCTCCACAGGGAATCACTTACATAGACTGCGTTGGGATATACCACAGGTTGGATTCCAGGAGCCTGTGAAAGAGATTAGAATTCCATACAGAAGCACAATGTATACACGAGACACATACTTCCTGGGGACTCAATATCCAGCCCCTGAGACTTCCCATTCCCCTCCTCTGTCACACCATCATTCCTGAACCTTCCTGCTGCTTTCCTAGAGCCCATTATGGTGCCCTGCCCTTCAGGCACTTCCCGTACAGCTCCACCTGCACTGCACCAGGAGAAGGACATTAGACTGTCCATTGGCAGGACCTTGGCATGGCCTTGACCTTAGTAAGTAAGATAGAGCTGGGGCCCCCACACTGCAGCCTGGGCAGCTGCAGGACCAGTGTGTCTGGCAGCCCTGCTCCTCTGAAGACCGTTTCTGATCTGCTGTCCCACGGAGAGTTTGAGCTGATCATCTCCTAGCATAGGGCCCATCCCAGGCTTTCCTCATCCTCTTTCCTAAGCACTTCGGTTCCAACTTGTGACTCTAGGGAATTCTGGTTTTGATTAAAGGAAAGTGGTGGGCTGTGAGATAACAAAAAGTTTACACTATAGGAGGCGTCTGCACGGAGATATTGTGAACTGTTTGGATGACAGTTTGAGCCTGGGGAAAAGAAATGGGTCTTAGCCAGCTCTTACCATTGTGATGACTGCTACCTGCCACTAGAGGGCGATACTTGACAGCCACCAGTAAGCCTGGACCTTGACCTGTAACCAGGGAGGTCACTCGCCACAGACCCTCCCCAGACACCCATGTACACGATGGGTGGAGAGAGGCATTTTTTACTGGAGGGAAGATGGACTGTGACTAGAGTCCCACCCCACCAGCCTTGATTTTCAGGAGGAGGTGAATGTACAGTTCCTCTGGAGCAAATAAACCCTCTCAGATTATATGATCTATTTCTGCCTCCTCAGTGCTGGGATTACAGCTACACTGCACCACGTGTTGTCTGTGAAGTGCTGAAGATCAGACCTGGTCCTTTGCAAAGTAGCCAAGCACTCCACCTACAGAATTCACCCCCCAGCCCCATTTCTTTTGACCAGAGCAAGCCAAGCACACACTTTACAACAACATTGTTGAGGTCTGGTAGGTGGGGAGTCTGTATAGCCTTGTCTGCTTTATGGGGAAGACTTAGGTTGCTTCCTCCTTTTAACCCACAAGAGAACAAGAGCTATTCGAAGAGTCTGTATAACATAAAAAAAATCAAGGAACTTACCACCAGTGCCTGGTGGACAGGCTGTATGCCCTGAGACTGAAGAGAATCAAGGGGATGAAAAGAGGAGACGTTATCTCTGGGGTCATGTGGGGTGAGAGGTGACTTCAGAGTCCAGATGTGGTTCTTACACTCAGTTGTACCTTCCTAGACACGCTCACTTCCTTCCTGGGCCGGCTGCACCCAAATTCTCACCCTCATGTGCACAGGGGTGTCAGGAGTGAGGGGGGGACACTGTCTATGGCTTCCTGAGGAATCCATCTGCCCACCATATTGCTTCTCTGGACCCCCAGAGGTAAGAGCACCACACGGCTCTGGTGCTCTCCATGGAGGGCAGCATCCTTGACTCCTAATCCTATGGAGAGGTCCAGGCCTCATAGAAGTTAAGTAACTTGACCAGGCTAGCCCAGATAACAAGCAAGTAAGAAGATTAAATAGAACCCAGCTTGATCATATTGTATCCACCACATCCTGTATCCTCCCCAGTACAGGGTCCACACTGGGCTGCCCTGCAAAGGCTTCTCAGTGCTGTGCCAGTCCCTGCCAGGACCACCATGAACTATGGAAAGGCTCGTGCCGATGACACCCTTTCCCAGCCTGAGTGAGCCCAGAGAGAGCTGCTGCCCTTTCCTCACTGCCCCCATCCCACCACCACCCCAGCCGACCCCTCCCTCCTTAGCTTCCTTCCCATTCTCGCTGCCTGTGAGAAAAAGGGCCGTCCTGTATGTCAGCACTGTGTGAGAGGCTATAAATACACAAAGGCACAGACAAGCCATGCTGCCAGTCTCCTGGGCATGAGGACGGAGTGGGCATGATGAAGACAGACATAGGATGTTGTGACTGATCCAGCACAGATGAGTTCATGGTGCCATGGGGTGTGTCAAAGAAAACTCTTGAGTGCCATTTAAAAAAGAATCCCAGTGCAATTGTCAGTTTCCCAGGTACAGGAGAATGAAGATACAGCCTATGCAATGGTGAGGGTGAGCAGAGGGCCAAGGTGAGCAGTGGCGGTGTGGCTCAGTGGTTAGTGAGCAGGAACCAGACTAGGGGGTTTCTGTTATGTCTTGTGAGGGAATCTGAACTTGTATTTATTTGTTACTTGGGGTTTTGTTGCTGTTTTGTGTGAGACAGAGTCCATGAAGTCCAGGCAGAGGAGGACCTTGAATGTCTTATTTTTCCAGACACTGCCCTCAAAGTCTTAGGATTATATGATCCACTAGGCTTTGGGCTCTGTTTAGAAACACTTTGGCACCCAGTCCTAAAGATTTGAACATTGGGAGAGGTTGAGGTGCGATGTGCTGGGTGAGGTCACTGTGCAGTGGCGGGTGGGAGTGGGTGAAGGGAACCAAGCATAAGGTGAAGTCAGGCATTAGCACAGGTTGGACCCAAGGAGTGGCTTTGGGGAGGGGATGGTCATCAAAGGACCAAGGGGATCGTGACATAATTCTGGCCAGCTGGTGAATGCTGATGACCCTGTGTTGATGTGATGGGGTCTGAAGGCCCTGGAGAGCTTGATGGTTAGACCTGTCTCTAACCTCCATCTTTTAGCTACTGATGGAACCTGGGGCCTCACACTTAACTCACTTTAGGTTTGCGCCCCCTGGGGTTCCATGGGAACTGGAGGGGCTGAGAGAATTGCATTGTGGAGAACACAGGCTGGACAGGGGCTGCAAAGGAGTTCTGTTATAACAGAAGCAAGTGTGGGTGACAGAAGCAGGAGCCAGGGCCAGAGCAAGGGCAGAGAAAGAGTGAGAGCGAGGAACGAGGCCAAGCCGAGGGCTAGGTTGGCATGCCCAAGGTCAGGGCACCGTTTTCTCCCTCACAGAGATCGCCTGCCTCTCCCTCCTAGTGCTGAAACTACAGGCATGTGCCAGCACTGCCCAGCCCTGATTGTTTATACTACAGAGGTAGAACAGACGCAGGTTGGGCTCCCATCCTGTGCTGTGTCCTCTATTTGGATCCCATTTGGTTCTCCAAGCACAAGTCTTTCTAGAGCTCCCTGGTCGACTAGCAATAGACAGTTGCAGAGAAGGAGCAGCTTTGGCATCTTAGAAACCAAGACAGATTGTTCATTATAGAAAAAGCATCACCAAGAGGGACAGAGAACAGACAGACAGACACCAAACCAGGAAACAGTGCAGTCCCAAAGCTACCCGGAGAAGAAACTTGTTGGACACTATTGGGTGGACACAAGCCCAGCTGGTCTCTGCCCTTCAACCCTGGACAGGTGCCAGCCTCTCCTTACCTGGAAGGTGATGTAGGACAGGTGCAAGGAGCCAGTGACAGCAATGGTGTCCACGAGATGGTAGGGTACACTATGTGCATACTGTGTAAATAATTTCTTGTTCACCATCACCTGCCAGAAGAAAGTTGTGGAGAAGTGTCGGCTCAGGCCACACCTGCACTATACATTCAGAAATAAAGATCGGAATTCATTTCTCACGTCCAGCAGATTGAGGCAGGGGCATCATCTTCAGTGGAGTGCCAAGGACAGAATGTATGAGTCGCTGCATCCCGTTTCTGGCTGGCCTTCAGTTCTGACTACGATACCCTCCTATTTCAGCCTTATCGTATCTTTTTAGAATAGTTTTTGAACTATTTTATTTTATGTGTATAGATGTTTTGCAGGCATGTATGTATGCACACCACATGTATGTCTGTGGTACCAGAAGAGGGTGTTAAAACCCTAGAACTGGTTACAGATGATTGTGAGCTGCCATGTGAGTGTAGGGAACACCAGACCTCTGTGAGAGCAACAAGTACTGTTAACTGTTGAGGAGTCTCTCCTGTCCCAGATTTATCTTTACAAACTCTGTTCATGTCAGTTCATTTTTTTTTTGTTGATGTTGTTGAACAGGGGTCTCCATGTACCTCAGGCTGGTTTCAAACTTGTTGTGTAGCTAAGGATGGTCTTGAACCCCTGATCTTCCTGCTTTCATCACCAAATACCCAGGTTACAGATATGCTCCACCACGCCCAGTTAATCCATAGATTTGCGCATGCTAGACAAGCACTTAACCCATGAACTGTATCCCTGCCCTCAGCTGGGATAATATCTAGGTGTGCATAGGATGTGCTGAGCAGCACAGAAAAGGCAACCTCACTGTCACACAGACAAGTGTGGACACACTCACTCTACCTAGCCCTGAGACAGTACCCACAGTTCCTCTTTTATGACACTGCCTTTTAGCATGAAGAAAGGAGAGAACAATGTTGAGGGTGGGGATGTAGCTCAGCAGCAGAGCACCTGCCTAGCATGCAGAAGGCTAGGTTTGATCCCAACACCACAAAAAGTAGATGCTCCCAGGGAGCTGCAGTGGAGACGTGCAGTTGACCTGGACTTTGGGACAAGTGGGGCTATCTGCACAGGAGGCTTTGACTGACAGATGATAGCTGGAGGTGGGGGAGGGCAATCATAGCTTCCCAGTGCTGGAGCCACTGCAGAGCGGCCATAATCCAGCAAACAACCCCACACCCATGCATAGGAGGCAACTGTAACCACCCAGTGGTTATAGAGGGGAACAAAGACATATAAGCTGGACTGTCTGTGGGGGAAACAAAGGTTCCAGAGGGCGTGGACAGGGCTGGGGGGGAGGGGGAGTGTGTGCTCAAAACACATTCCATTGGTCTATGAAATTATCAATGAATAAACACAAACTTTTGGGGTGTTTTCATGTTTTTTTTAAACATATTGAGCCTCAAAGCAGCAAGGTGACAGATGGAGTTATTTTCTGAGAAATAAAATCAAGAGATGCATCTGTAGACACAGGCTGGAGTATGAAGGACAAGGTCACATCTGTGTAGTGACTAGACTGGGGTCTGATATCAATGTATGTGGTTGTTAATAAAATGTGGCCCACCCAGAAGGCAGGCTTTTTTTGAGGGAGGATTCCCCACTCACCTTGAAATCCGAGTTGTGCACCAGGAAGCAAAGCTCAAAAGGCGTCTCTTTCTGGAAGGGCATTTGCATCTTCCTCTCCTCAGGTCCCCAGTGTCCTTTCTGCCTTGTGTTACAGACCACATACCCTCCATCTTCAAAGCGGGGATTGAAGTGGAAGGCAATGTCATCTCCACTGTGGCCGATCTGGAAATTCACCGTAAACCTAAGGCAGAGAATGAGCCCTGTGCATCATGGCTTACCACCAGGACAGGACTAAACAGCTTCGGACTGCCTTGTCTGTTAACATGTTTGGGTTCATATAATTACACATAATATATTTGATGTAATTATTGCATTTTACCTTCCTGCTATCTTTTCTTAAAAAGTTAAATAGACAATTAGTAAGGAATAATGACGTCAACAACAATAACAATAATACAAACATCTTTTGCCCCTGGCTTTGGTCACGGGACAGAGAAACCACACTGGAACTCCATTTTGGCTCACTCCAGGGTGGAAGCCTCTCCCATAGCCACTTTTGGTATATACCTGGGGCTCCAAGAGAAGCCATTAAAATCACAGAACCTTCCAGAAAGGCAGGCTCACAAAAGGAGCTCCATCAGTGTTTGCCTTGCCTCTGGGTGTCACAGCCAGCATGGATTCAAGATCCAAGTTCAAGTCAACTCCTCCCAGGTGACACACAATCCAGCCTTCCCTGAACTCCTGAAGTAACTGGTGCCTGTTAGCTTCTCTCTGGTCTCCATAGCTCTCACACAGAGATGTGTTACCCATATCGCATATAGTATGCCACACTCCCTGGCAGCTCCTGACAGACATTCCATCAGGGTCCTCTCAAATGGAGAGCACTTTTGAGTGTGTTGTTGGAAATGTGTTCTGGAACATTCTAGGCAGCAGACGCTGATAAAGCCTTCAATGGCTGAAACCTTAGACATCAGGACCTACAAAAAGCTACTGTGGCCTTAGCCAGGGACCGTCCCAGCTGGGCTATGTGTGGGAAGCTTGAGCAGACCAGGATGGAAGACTTGGTCCTTCTTAGAGACAGGCCTCACACAGCCAGCCCAGCCTGGTCTCAATCTTGCTGTGTAGCCGAGGATGGACTTTAGTTCCTAATCCTCCTGCTCCTGTGTCATCGATCTGATATCATGATTATGTGCGATTCTGGAACTCCCTTATTAGAATAGGCAGGACTCAAATTCAGACATTCACCTGCCTCTGTAACATTGGAGTTGTGATCTTCCTGTATCACCTTCTCCCATGCTTGGATTACAGTTACAAACCACCATACGCAGTTTACATTGTTGTTGGGATCTACCCCAGAACTCTGTGTGTACCAGCCTAGCACCCACTAACTAAGCTGTATCAACAGCCCAGGCATCACTTAAGTCAGGAATGTTAAAATATTTCTTAGGACCCAAACATTGATAGGGCTGTAAGTGGAGAGACAGCTCAGGGGAAGCACAATTCCTGTTCTTCCAGAGGACACTGTCTCAGTTTTCTGCATCCTCATCAGCAGCTCATAATTGCTTGTAACTCCAGCTCCAGGGGCAAAGTGATCCTCACTTCTGGCCTCCACTGTCACCTGCACACACACAAGCAGACACACACACACACACATCTAAAAAAGAAAAAAAGGAGATTACATAAAACCTCTATGGGAACCTCTCTTTTTGCAGCACCATGTCACAGTGTCAAGAGCGCATCCTGTGACCTGCTGCTCTGGCCATGATGTCACTTCCCTCCTCAGACTGCAAGATCCCTTGGAGCAGGGGCTCAGGAGACAGGAGTGTACAGAGTCTGTCAAGGGTGTCAGGATGGCAGGAGGCATTGGAAGTCCACCTCTACAGTCTGAAAGGTCCATGTTTGCTGAGACAGAGGTCACTATCAATATTGTGATGGTTTGGCCCCACAGACTCGTGTCTGTTAATGGTTGGTACATAGGGAATGATACTGTTAGGTGTGGAAATATTGGAGGAAATGCGTCACTGTGGGGTGGGTTTTGGGGTCTCATATGTTCAAGCTACACTCAGTGTGGCACACAGTCTCTTCCTGCTGCCTGTGAATCAAGATGTAGAACTCTTGATCTATAGCACCATGTCTGCCTGAGTACTGCCATGATTCCCATGATGACAATGGACTGACCCTCTGAAACTGTAAGACAGTTCCAATTTTTTTTATGAGAGTTGCTCTGGTCATGGTATCTCTTCACAGCAATAAAACCCTAACTAAGGCAAGTGTCATCTACATACTCATTTGCCGTGTAGTAGATGATCCCCTGGATGGTAATCTGAAGTCCTTCCCGCAGCCCTCCTTGGATTGTTCCAGAAAATGGGATGACCTGCCAAGGGGAAATTTAGAGATATTAGTTGGCTGGCACTTGCCTTGTGTGGCAGTGCCCAATTAGATACTGGATACTGTTAGGTGATGGAGGTATGGCCATCAAGGAACTAGATTCCCAGCCACATGGACCTTCGATCCCTCAGAGATGCAGGCCCAGTCCAATTAGTTATAGTCATTCTGAGAAACCAGGAGATTGCCAGCTTTCTGAGGCATGAGTGACAGCAGACCTTCACAGTCTGAAAGAAGTGACAGCTGTAGAATCTACCAGAGGAGAACACCATGCAAATGGCCTAGAAGATAAGGAACTAGAATGGTAAAGGGGGCTGCTGTTACTAAACCAAATTCCCTGAAAGATCTCAGGATCATGACTATAAACTCTGAGGCCAGAAGACCGAAAGGACCTACCATTCTCTTTTGGACAACAAATCATTTCCTCCTAAGAGATGAGTGAGAGGGATGACTAGACCTCCCCTACCATGACCACGAAACTATGGCAACCAGAACCTCACCCTCCAGGTCAGCTCTGCTGTAGGCTGGTGGAGGCAGCCTCATTCCTGAAGCTCATGGCTCCTGTTCATGCTTGCCTGATAAGCCTGTGAGCCCCAGTGTTCCCACACCCTCCAGCAGTCCGTCCATCGTGTCTCTTCCTGATCCTCCTAAAGTGTCCTAAATGAGCACTGGGTCTCACTGAGCATTCTGCTGTTTGGGTGTCAGGAGGATTCCAGGTTTGAACCCTGCTCAGTATCCATGTGAGTTTCCAAAACTTATTCTCCCTTTGCCTCAGTTTCTTTATTTGTAAACAGTGATAAACTATCTCCACTGCTCACTTCTTTCTAAGGCTGGTACCCTCTAGCCCACCTGCCTTGCCTTGTGCACTCAGAGCCTAATTCCCAATTGATGACTTAGCAATGTCCATAAAGCCTTGTACAGCAGGGTGGCTCTGAGACAGACCTGCATGTTCCGTCTGCTAGCTGATTCTCATATCATTCCCAGGTGTTTAATGGCCTTTCTAACACCTCTTTTGGGTCAAAACACTACATAAATTAAATACTCTAGGAGCCAGGAAGGCTGTGCAGGTGAATGAAGTGGCCAGGTAGAGCACAATTGGAAGTGATATGGATTGGGACAGAGTTGGTCTCACACTATTTGCTTAGCAGGGTGCTGCCCACTCAGCTCCAATGAATGTTCATCATCCCTGCCCAGTGTTAATGGAGTAGGCAAACGCAGGAGATGGTTTTAGTATCCTGGGATCATTTTTGGTTTGGGGTTCTATATACCCCATCCCTTTAACTCTTCACTGGGCGGCCTAGTTCCTACACCTGCTTGCACTATGCATGTACACCCCTCCAACATGCAGCTAGAAACCCAGGAGTCTCTAAAGGCTGCACTTGCACCAGGTTGGACTACTCCCATATGTGATCTATTGCCAGTTTCCCTGGTAACAATCAAATTTAGACAGTTCCTATTCAGCTGTATGACCAACACATAGAGGTAGGAAGAAAAGGATTCGTTTAGCCTGAACCCACTTAGGGTTTATGTGCGGTGAGGTAAAACAATGAAAGGGAGAAGTGTTGATGTGTCAACTTGAGCCTCTACATGTGGGAAGGGACATGCGCAGCAGAACTAATGAATATATGAACCCAATATCTGTCAAAGCAGAGAACCGCTTAGACCTCACCCCAGCTCCTCCTTCTCCTGACTCTGCCTTGTGAAAGGAAGTCTTGGCTACCTCTTGGTCCTTCAGCCCTTCTGCAAACCTTGCCCACTGTCAATTTGTCAGGGAAGTTGAAACACTGCTTCAGACAAAGCCATGTGGTTCCTCTGCAAATCCCCCTCAGCCCCTTGTTTTGAATTCTCTGGATAAGGTGTCTAAAACCCAGAAACACCAACCACAGGGAGCTAAGCAGCCCAACTTTTACAACAACACAGAAATCTGGGCCATGAGGATGATTTTATGTTCTAATTCTGGGGTGCTGGAGACTGTTCACAAAGGTTCCACACACCTATAGTCTGAGCTCTCAGAAAGTGGATACAGGGGGATCTGAGTTCAAAATTAGTTAATTAGTTAAAGATACATCCAGTGTTGTAGATGTGTGAGAGAATATTTTGAGTGACATATGACTGGCGTTGTTTTCAAATAACCTGAGACTGGAAAGGACAGAAAGTGAAGGTATAATAGATCAAGCAGGATATGTCCTGGGGTCCCAGGCATGGTGACACTTCTCTGTAGGCTCAATAAAGTTATTGCCTGACAGCCCAACAGAAAACACCTGCCCACCAAATTCAACCCACTGGCTGTTGGATCACAAATACTGACCAATAGTGGCATCCACCATGACTTACATCCTGTCTCTGACCTTTCCTGGTAAGCTAAGTTTTTACATGTATCAGTTCTCAAGGCAGATTGACAGAACTACAGGGCCGGCTTCCTAGACAGTTTTTATGGCCTTTTGAGCGTCTTCAATAATCTGCTAAACTCAGTAATTCCTTTCCTCTAAGCAAAAACACCCCCTCAACAGAGTCAGTGATCTCTTAGCTCTAAACTTAGACCCCTCCCTCCAACCCCAAGGACTCCCCAATAAGCTGGTCCTCCTGTCTAAGATCAGCATCCTTTCCTCCCTAAAGACTGTAGAAGTGAGGAACGTCCTTGTCCTGTGGCTTGCTGTACTTTGTTCTGTCTTGCTACTGGATCTCCCCATGGTCCAGCTTCTCTGGCTGTTAATGGCTGGCCTTATTCAGGAATTTGGTGTCAGAAATGTGTGTCATCTCTGTCTATAGCTAACCTACACCTCAGCCAGGCTCTCCTTCCTCACCTAACTGACGCTGCCTTCTGGCCTCCTTCACAGTTGAGTTGTCAGGTGATCCAGAACCTATTGAAACCTGTGATGGCCCCTGAGATGGGGAGTCTCATTCAGTCCAACTGAACTGTCGTCATTTAGGGAAGTATCTCCTCACATCTCATGTTGGCTCGGTCACTGTTTCAGCACTTGAAACAAACCACAGCTGGCCCACATCTGAGCTCCTTTATTCACACCCTCATCCCCACCTGTAGTATGTATGTAGTAGTTGTACAGTCATGCTGAGGGAATTGAGTCCTGACAGGCCAAAAGTTTGTTGTTTCAATTCTACGATGCTAGGGATTTACTAGAAAGTCTCAGATTTGCTAGAAAAGCACATTTCGTTGTATCAGCAGGCTGAGATCATCATAAGGGCCATGAGTTCTCTTGGGGGCTGGGGAGTAAGAACACAGCCTGCTCTTCCAGAGGACTCAGGTGCAGATCCCAGAATCCACCTCAGGCAACTCACAAGGACCTCTAATGTCAGCCTCAGAGGATCTGATGCCCTCCGCTAGCCTCCTGAGTACCTAACATAGGTGGCATAGATACACACACACACACACACACACACACACACACACACACACATGGGGGGGAGCGAGGGGAGAGAGAGAGAGAGAGAGAGAGAGAGAGAGAGAGAGAGAGAGAGAGAGAGAGAGATCATACTTAGCCTTAGCCTGCCCAAGCTCCTGGAAAGCCACAAGATGTGAAGATCAGAAAGCAGGTGAAATGGCTGTGGGTCATGTGTGCACGGAAAAACAGGGGCAGAGGAAGAAAGGACACAGTTGTGGGGGCTGGGAGCAGGCAGGCCGCTCTCCGAAGTATCAGTTCCCCCAAAACCTTTGTGAGAGTTCAGTAACTTTGAAACAATCGTAGCCCAGGCTGAGTGTAGGTGAGGATGAGCTTGAATCTCCTGCCTAAACCTCCTAATGTGTTGGCAGAGCTGGTGTTTGCCACCATCCCCTGCTTAGACTTTAGTATCATACATGGTGTCTCCAAGTTCTGAAATAACATTTTAACATGAGTGGATCTTATACACAAGGCTGTTGATACCTCATACACCTTGCAAAAGCCTGAAAAGACCCTAAATGTGGTAGGAATGTTCTCTGTGTACTGTGAATAAAGAACTGTTTTGGCCTGTGTAGAGCACCATAGAAGTGGGTGGAGAATCAGAGGCATCCAGATAGGAAGAAGGATGGAGTTTGCCAGTCGCCATCCATCCCCGAAGAAGCAGCATGTAGGAGAAACAGGTGAGTCACGGGCAGTGGCCATGTGGTGGGAAGATTAATGGAAATGGGTTGAATTAAGATGAAAGAGCTAGCTAGTAATGTGCTTAAGATATGGGCCAAACAATGTTAAAGTATATAAGCATGTGATTTCATTTCTTTTGGGGGACAAAAGCTGCGGGCGCGCAGACCAGGTTCCAAACCGCCAGCGCTGCACCTCGCGCCAGGTCGCAAACCTCCAGGACCCAAAATGGGCCGGGGAAAACTTACTACAACACCTAAACATCCACTGAAAGGAAAAATCAAATACATAGTGTTGTTTGCATATGATGCCCTCAGTGTAGACAGGAGAAAGTTGTGGACTCTGGGCAGGACATGGGGCAACACCACCTGCATTTATTTATCCATTTGTGTGGCTGGGGGGATCAGATCTGCAGAACTCAGTTTTCTCCTCACCTTGTGGGTTCCAGGGACCAAGAGCCTGGCCCACTGGGCCAGAATGAGGTCATTTGTATAGAAAGTGGGAGGGGCAGCTATCTGCACTCAGTTACTAATTTGTAGATAAACTCTCTAGAGAAAATTCTCCAAGACTCCAAGGGCAAGGAAGGCAGCAGGGAAGGTCCAGTGGCTGACCTCACTCACCCTCACCCTCAGAAATGGCCCAATGTTGACTTATGTGTCAAAGGACTCTGTGGATGTGCTGAAGGCTCCTAACTTGGGGACATTGTTGAATTACCCAGACAGGTCTTCCTTACACAGTGACCAGCGTCCTAAAAGAGAGAGGTCAGGGGACAGGCTCTGCAGTAGACCTAACAAAGAAGGAGCTGATCTGGTGAGATGGATGAGAGGGTGAAGACACTCGCTACCAAGGTGATGACTCACATTAGGCCCTCAGGACCCTTATGCTGGATGAAAAAGAGCGACTCCCCAAGGTTGTTCTCTGACCTCTGTCTCATACACACAAATAAACAAACTAATGAATAATGTTTTTTAACGACCTGTGAGCTGCTGCTGGGGTGTGTGTGGCGTGGGAGGGGGAACGTTTGTGGCTGGGCATTAAACCAAGGGCCTTACACACGATAATCAGGCCACATTAAATCACAGATCCAGAAACTAAACTTTTGGTTTGCAGACTCTCTACTCCCTGAACAGTTGGAGAACAGGGGCTGAGTGAGATCTCGGGATGCAGGTTTCTGAGGAGGTCAGAACTTCAGTGAGTCCCTGAGGGATCTAACAGGAAATAATGGCACAGGCACTTGATTTCTGCTGCTGCTGGGAGAGTCACAAGGACTTGTCAGGGTTGCTGTCTTTTTTCTCAGGATTTATGGTCCCATAAGCTTGGCTCCCATCATCCTGTGCTAGTCCTGACCCCTGACATGTCACTCCTCTGTGTGTACTCTAGTGCCTTTTGGGATTAGTGACAGACGGAGCCTGAAGCATCCTCAGAAGATGAGACAGGATGCTGATGGGATATGCTGGTCCAGAGGGGCCCAGTCTATTAAAATTTATCGTAAGAAGAATGTACCAGCATCCCCAAGCAGACTGTCTTCTGTTAGGGCCTTTTGTCTCAGTTTCCTGTTGGGATGAGCAGAAGGCAGAGATCACTGCCAGAGGTGGACAGCTCAGTGGCCTGTCAGTGGATCCTGACACAGTCCAGGAGCCAGCAGTGGGGACACCAGTCTGCTGTGATCTCAAGACAAAAGGCCCAGCTGTTTCAGAAGTTCGAACGCTGAACCAGTGGCCTTGTTAAATGGCCAGTGTCACTACCCTGGGCATCCCAATAGCCTTGGCTTTAGTGTTTCTGAGAATAAGGAATCAGAAATGTAGAAACTTCAGGAACTTGTCCAAAGCTACACAGCTTGTTAACAAGCCTGGAACTGGTACACTACTTATGTCCTCAGCCTTAGGTGACATAGGCTTCTCAAGTAAAGAAGCATATAAATGTCCTTGGCTCCTGGCTCACCAGGGTCACTCAAAGGGGTCACCTTGGGGAGTCTCATTAGATACTGGAATAGGCAAACAATCCTGGCCCTCAGGTCATATCGTGATGTTCCTCAACAGGACATGAGTCACATGGCTTTCACACCTCATCAGCATTTCAGAAGACTAAGGTGGCCCAGGTCGGGATGTCAGTGAGTCAGAGTGACTGAGAACTAGATGGAAGGAAGTATGATCTCAGAGCTATGGACAGGGGACTGCACGTGGCCTTCATATCTGCATCTGGACTGGCTTCACCTCTTCCATCTCTGTGGGAGGACTTCCCTCCATATTTGAGAACATTGTCTCCTCCTTCATCTTCTCTATTTGATTGTTTTAAAAATAAGGTTTCATCATGTAGCCCAGGCTAACCTTAAACTCCTATGTAATTCAGGCAGACAGGCCTAAAATGCTAGAAACCGTCTTACCCAGTCTTCCAAGTGTTGAAAAGTTTGCCTTCTAAACCCACATAAAACACAGTTTCCTGGTTTGAAAATGTTTTTCTGAAGGGAATATCATGCTGTTCTGTCTTGTCTGCTCTTGAAGGCCTCAGAGGCCCTGGACAGCCCCTTCCAGCTTTTCCCATCCACCTTCCATGCAGAGGCTAAGTCAGCAATGTGGCCTGGCACATTGGCAACTTCCAGGGCACCAGGAATAGTGGGAGCAGATGATAGAGTAAGGTTGATGCCAGGCCCTGGCAGCCAGCTCACCCACAGAAGCCCCTGTCTCCCTCAAGCACACAGTGGGCATGCTGCAGTAGGCCCTGGGAACAGTTATGTTTCCTCTACCATCTCCCTATGAGATTCTCTCTTCTGGGAATAAATCAGAGCACTTTCATTCTCTTTCACCATTTATGGTCAATAAATGAAATTTAAGAACAGTAATCAGGACCTCTAACTATCAAAACTTCAGTTTCTCCACACACAGTAGGGCTACTGAACTTTCTAGTGTGAAAACAATACTACCTACTGACCGCACACACAAAAAAAGAGCGCAAGATGGCCCTTTGCACCCCACAGTGCGGACAGTCCTCTCCTTGCCGTTCTGCACACACTCTGGAGGTTTTCTTCCGTTAATTCCTACATGGTCCCTCAGGGAACACACTCCTCTATGGAAGGAACTCCAAACCACTCCAGACAACTCCTAAAATACCTACCATGTGCTGCTTAAACACCCACATGCACTATCTGATTTCTCCTTACCCCAACCTCGGGAGACAGACTCAAGTATTATTCCCATTATACAGATGTGGTAACTGATACCCAGAGAGGAGAAAGTACCATGTGTGAAGTCTCCTAGTGTGGAAATGATTGAATGGAGGTTCTCTCTAAAGCAAGTACCTTAAGTGTCATGTAGTTGGCTGGTACCCACCTACAAAAGCCCATCTATAGCTCCATAGGAACTACCTTCCTTCTAGATGCTACTAGGCCACGTGGAACAAGCCTTCATATTAGTCAACCACATAGATCTTGGTGAGTGGAACCCTTGGATTTTCAGAGACACAGCGAACTGAACCCAGAACAAGAGCTGCATCAGGATGACCCTGCCTAGCATGTCTGCCTTTCACATGTTACCTGCGGGGAATAAACCACCAATACCCTGGCCACAGAATTGTTTCCTCAGAGACCCAGAGCAACTTCCTCTGGCTCTGGCCCTTAGCTCTTCCCTAATCTCCCCACAACTGCACCCACAACTCACCGGGTTCATGTAAGGAGCTTGGGTGTCAAAGAAAGCCATGTCTCCTGTCTCAGCGTAGCAGCAGTCTCTTCCTCAATTGCTGACAGACCTCTTCACAGGGCCAGGCTTAGAGAGGAAATATAAACCAGAGCCTGGGTCAGTGGTGGGAGGAGTCAGGAGTCAGTGGTGGGAGGAGCCAGGAGTCAGTGGGGGGGAGGAGCCAGGAGTAGAGGCTGAAGGAAGAAAAAAAAAAGGTAACATCATAGTGGAGAGCTGAGGTGGGGTCAGGGGGTCAATCTGGGTGCTCCCTCCTCTCATACTTTGCCAAATCCTTCTGTGCTCCGCCAGGAGAACCAATCACATCCTTTCTCTGAAGTGTCAAAATGACTTAGCCAAGTGTTTCTAGACAGCCTTGGCCAGAGGATGTGGCTGTTCTGAGCACCTCATCCCTCAAGCTCGGGCTTGGCTTTCCCTGTGTGTGGGAAGCCTTGGGGAGCAGTGCACTGTCCCTGCAGGGAAAGGGATGCTCAAGGACCATGAGCAAGGTTGCACAACTCTTTACGGGCAGTCTGAAGTCTCTGCGAAGATTTATAGTTTCCAAGAAGTATTTTTCCCTTGTATAGAATCTTAACAACATAGGAAGAACTATTTTGAAAAAACAAACAAACAAACAGAAACAAACCAAAAAAAAAAAAAAAAAAAACCACTGGGATTGTTAATATGGAGTAAGCAGGGGTTGGGGGGATGGGTGTGTGTGTGCCCGGGGAACCTTATTTCCATCTGCCCGTGACTGCATCTGTTCTCTTTTCTTTCTCCTCTGTCTCCTTCTTCCCTCTGTTTTGGGAGAGAGAAGAGGAAAAGTAATCCATACAGTAAAATATCCCAAGTAGTAAGGAAGAAAGAGGGAATATTTGAAATAGTTTTCAAAGTAGGTGTGACAGCACTTCACACAATCCCAGTGTGCTTTGCCTGACACATACACACCTCCTTTCCTCCCCCTTCCTCCCTTTTCTCTACTTCAACCCTGTCATATGACTCAGGCTGACCTTGAACTCACTATGCAGCCAAGGATGACCTTGAATACTGGTCTTCCTGTTTCTATCTCCAAGCCTAGATGATAGGTATAGGCCACCTGCAATAGATGGTGCTGGGTATTGCACAAATTCTATTTGGCATTATAATAAAATTCCAGAGTCAGACATTGGAGAAAAGCTCAAAGATCAGAGAGACAGAGAAACAAGCCACAGACACTTCTCATCTAGCCACTCCAAGGACCCTCAGACTCCATGCCTCTCTGTCCTCAGGCAAAGGGAATGCAGTCCCTGGCGGAGGGTGGACTGTCTTGACCGCTCCCCTCTTTCTCAGTCCTGCTATCTCACTTCCTCATTCCACTTTCCTAGTGCTAGCATTAAAGATGGGTACCTTCTCTGCCTTTTTCTGTTCTTGAACTCACTGATCCAGAGGATCTATGCCTCCTGAGTGCTGGGATTAAAGGGCACATACCTCTGCCCACAAGGGAGCTGTGTGGTTTGGGGACTGGTCCTCTTAAATGGATTGGTCAGACTTAGGAAGACATGGAGCTTCAGATTTGATCTTTTGCCTCCAACCATGGGGCGAGGTGGTTGGATGTCCTGTATCAGATAAGATTTTGATTAGTGCTTTTCAGCCTCCAGGATAGAGAGGAAAAAAAAAAAGCAGGCCTTTTAATTATAGCCTGCAACATTCTGACATGTTATGAAATAGCCCTCCAGGTACCAGAGGGGAATCTGGTTATCTGCCAGGCCACACACTTATCTACATGCTCAGCTTAGACACACCAACATTTGCAGAAACTCATTCTTGGCCATGCTTCCTTCCAGGCCATGTGCCTTGTACCTTCATCCTAGCTAAACTCAGCCAGAACCTACTGGATTTAAAGAACAGACCATCTATCCTGTTGGGGCAAAGCTGGATAACAATTCTCCACATTCCTCTGGATGTCATAGACATCAATGTCACTTTTGTCATGATAGGCATCTACCAACAGTTAGGTATTTGGACACCTGGATCCCCCTGTTCTGTAAGTTGTGTTGTAAAGGAATCCCACACAGGACTGCTGCTTTAGACCCCTGCTTCTCCTATGCTCCAGTCATTTTCCCAAGGGAAAGCCATGGATGCTGTTCAGAACAGCATGCACTACAGCTCCAAATAGGATGCAAGGAACATGTCAGATGATAAAGACATCAGGGTTCCATGCATTTGAAGAGTCTTCACGTCCATGGAGGAACTAGAAAATGTGTGATATGTCATAGAGCCCACCCTGAAGAGCCTGGGCTGTGGCAGCTCTATGGTCTGGGAGGTGTTCCCTGTCAATTACATTAAAGTTTTCTGTTGAACCAGAAGAATGTTTCTCTCTAGGTATAATACCTCAATTAACCACAGATGAGAGAAAAAAATCTCCTAGAGCCCTGCAAGACACAGGCCAAGGGGAGCTCAAGACAACAGGCCTCTGGGGTGGTGTTTGATCTGGAGGTGAGTCTCACTCAGCTCTCTCCCTACTGTGTCAGTCTCCAGGGAGGGACCCAGGCTTCTGCCCCATAGGGAGGGCCTGCTGGCACTCACAGGCTAATGTGTTTTTAGAGTAATCATTGCAGCAGGGCAATGTATTCTAGGCCCTGTGCCAGTCTGCAGAGGATTCTGTTTATTAACGTACAGAAAGCTACCTTCTATGAGCTGCTAAGATGTCTCAGTAGGTAAGAGCAATTGAGTGGAGAGTGTGATGACTGAGTTTATGAGGGAAACATCAGGGTTCCATGCATTTTGGGTTTTATATCTTGGTGTGTCAAAGCAAGCTATGGTCTGCTTTAGAAAGTATGAACACTTTTCTAGGTCCTGATCTCAACCCAGTGAAAAACATCTTTAAATCTGCAATCAAAAAAAAAAAAAAAAAAAACCTTAGGTCAGGAGAGATGGCTCAGAGGTTAAGAGCACTGACTGTTCTTCCAGAGGTCCTGAGTTCCATTCCCAGCATCCACATGGTGGCTCATAACCATCTATGATGGCTATGAGGTCATCTATCTGGTGCCCTCTTTTGTATACTGTATATATAATAAATAAATAATTCTTTAAGAAATTACTGAATGGGATTTGTTGAGTGAGAAAAGGAGGAAGAGGGAGGCTTTCATATTTATAATTTTATTAATTGGTAGCTTTGGGCCCAGGAAGCTTTCTTTGAACTGCCCTTCAACTTGTCTCAGGGGCAAGAGGCGGTGTGGTTTTTTTCTATAGCTTCTTCAAGCTGAAATGGGTCTTCATAATGAGGGCTTTAAAAAGGTGAAAGTCTAGTCAAAGGCAGGGGGAATTGAGGCAATGGGCTGACCTTGCTGTCCACAGCAGGCTGAAGAAGCAGCTTTGGTGGGTCTGCCAGCTGAATGAACACCTGCTGAACTTAGACCAGACACAGACCCCACCACAGAGTGTTGGTGGAGGGGGGCCAGATCTGCTAAGTGAGAGTCTGACCATGTGGCCTTTGCCAGAATCTGATCACGTCCCCTGCAGCTTTGAAATTTTGTTTTTCCCACTTTCCCTTGCCAAGTGCTAGAACTACAGATCTGTATGTTGTGGGATATATTTACACTGTGTGAAAATGTATTGCTATGATTGCTGTAATAAAAAAGCTGAATAGTCAATAGCTAGGCAAGAGGCATAGGCAGGATTTCTGGGAGAACAAGGAAAAGGTGATAAGAGAGAAGCCAGGGGACACGACATCTCATGATAGAATGTATTTTAATATAAATGGGTTAGTTTAAGTTGTAAAAGCTAGTTAGAAACAAGCCTAAGCTATGGGCTGAGCTTTCATAATTAATAAGAAGGCTCATCAGTATTTGGAGCTGGCGGTGGAAAGGAAACTCTGTCTACATATGTATCATCACACCCAGCCTACTTACAGCATTTTAAATTATCAACCAAGTGTATCTTGGGGCTTTGTTCACTTGGAAGTGCCTCATGACCAGAGAATCTATATCTAAGCAGGATATTTTTGTGCATGGTAGTGCTGAGACTGTGTGCTAAGCCTTGTGCAAGGTAAGAATTCTAACACGGAGATAGGTTCCCAGGTCCAGAGAATCTACAGCTAAGCTATCACTCTGCATTTTAGAGCATTTGGGGGCAGCAAAAATTCAGCACTAAAGTTTTAGGCTGCAGATTTGGTGTCCAGTGCCACTGTTTGACCTGGCCTTGTCACCATGGTGCCCAGGAATGATGTACAATGCTTCTGTAAAGTGACATCCCTCAGATGCTGCATGACTTTGGGAATATGCAGAAGCTTGATGGCTTGGCAGCTTCATGGTTGTTCCAAAGGGAATATAGAGATGTGAATTTCTTGATTGCATAATTTTCTAGATCAATCAAGTAGCAAACCATTTTCACGGATGCCATCCCAGGCCACTCACACAAAGATGAAAGGCCTGCTTGCTTTTTGATGAATAAGAAAGCTGTTTCCTTATGTTAAAAAGCTGCCTGCTTTAGAAAGGGGGAATAAGCAGAGATAATTGATTAGCATCCTAACATATTGCTCTGCTACTGTGCATTCATCCATCATCCTAACCCTAATCCTAACCCTTTGTAGCGTGTGTGGGTATCTGTGTGTGTGTGAGAGAGAGCATGTGTGCCATGGTGTGAGTGTGTGTGTGTGTGTGTGTGTGTGTGTGTGTGTGTGTGTGAGCATGTGCGCCACGGAGTGTGTGCATGTGTGTCTATATGTGTGTGTCTGTGTGTGTGTGTGTGTGAGCATGTGCACCATGGTGTGTGTGTGTGTGTGTGAGAGCATGTGCGCCATGGTGTGTGTGTGTGACCATGTGTGCCATGGTATGTGGGTGTGTCTGTATGTGAGTGTGTGTGTGTGTGTGTGAGCCTGTGTGCCATGGTGTGAGTGTGTGTGTGTGTGTGTGAGCATGTGTGCCATGGAGTGAGTGTGGCAGTGAGAGGACAACTTGTAAGAGTTGATTCTTTCTTTCTACCATGTGTGTCTGGGGATTTGAACTTGTGCTATGAGGCCTGGAGGCAAGTGCCATCAGTGGCTGAGCCATTTCACAGGCCCCTGTTAACATTTTGATGGGCACAGGGGCTCATTCCATTTGGGGCCCTTACGTTTAAAGCTGCTAGCCTTCTCCTTATATCTTTAGCTTTGATGTTTTCCTTCTAAATCCTTTTAACTCTTTCTTTATTCTTTCCTTTATAGCTTATGTGCTCCATCAAAATCTTTCAGGCAATATAAAAACTATGATGTGATTACATTCTATTTTTCAAGTGAATGATTACAATAAATTCAAACACAGCATGTTTTCCAGTGTAAGGAAGCAAGATATTCTTATACTGGCAGGCTGTGTTTTGCAGTAACAAAGAAGAAAACTGATCACATTATTACTTATCTTGAAGGTAATCTTATGAGGAATCTTAAAGGAATCTCAAATCTAAACTTTTGTATACGAAAAACCATCAGCCAGTTCTACTTTAAATCTTTAGGGTGCAAACCTTCTCATTAAGAGTTTTTGTTTGTTTTGTTTTAATCAGGAGATTGAGGGCAGAAATGGATATACAGAATTAATCATCACCATTGGTCATCAATCAATTCTAGTAAGAAAGGCATTTCATAATGATAATTGGGCTGCTTTGCTCTTCCCTAACCTTAAAGAATTCTTCACTCAACTTGTACCTTTCTAAAACTTTAGATTGTCTTCTTGGAATTTTCACTTCAAAGCTTTTTACCAAAAACATCTTAGTCTAACTTTAAGTTATCTTCAAAGCTTTGTTTCAGCTGTGATGCACTCTAAAACCTGTGAACACATCTCCCAACATCAAGATTAGAAGAATTTAAACTAGCTGGGCTACTTTCTTAATCATTATCCTGAACCACAGTCTATACAGCTTTTCAGTAGAAACTCATGTGATCTGTGTGACACTTCCTTGTTTGGCAGTGGTGGCACACGCCTTTTACCTCAACACTTGAGAGGCAGAGGCAGGTTTCTCATTAAGTTTGAGGCCAGCCTGGTCTACAATGTGAGTTCCAGGACAGCCAAGACTGTCACACATAGAAACCCTGTCTTGCAAAACAACAAACAAGGGGGCTGGAGAGATGGCTCAGTGGTTAAGAGCACTGACTGCTCTTCCAAAGGGCTTGGGTTCAATTCCCAGCACCACATGGCAGCTCACAACTGTCTATACTTCCAGTTTCAGGGGACCTGACACCCATGGCAAAACACTAATGTACACAAAATAGAAATAAAGTTAAAAAAACTATTTATAGTAACATTGTTGTTATTGATTAGACAGTACATCTTAGGGGAAAAATATCTTCATAATGATCCACAGATAAAGATACCCAGTAGAATGAGATATTTTCATGAGATAAACACACTACATTTCAGGCAGTGAGGATCTGCTTGCATCCATCCACACCATGCCAGGTCCCAGAGAAAGATGGCAACTGCAGACATGTAAAGATACAGCAGAAGCAAAAGTCATTCTGGAATCTGTGGCCTCTGGTCCTTGTCTGTCTGAGATTCACCTATCAGGGATTCACCTCCTGGTGGGCTGACACCTTGAACTTCAATTGCCACCTGCTGCTCCACTGTCATGGCCACCAGCACAGATCCTCATGTTGCCCAGACTGGCCCTCAACTCTCCATGACCTAAGGATGACTGCCTCTCCCTCTGAGTACTCAGGGTTTTGTGTTTTTCATGGAATCAAAGTCAGGACTTTGTGCATCATAAGCCAACAGTCTCAACTGAATATTACCCAGCCTCTGAGGACTGGCTGCTATTTGCCTTGACTAATACCTAGGAATTGAATTTCTAGGTCGTAAGGAAAGTGTATGAATGAGAAGTTACTGAGACAGTTTCTGAGTGGCTGGGCAGTAACGTAATCTCAGCAACAATGGATGGAAGGACCAGTTGTTGCCTGGTCTTGCTAAGACTGAGTGTTGTTAGTCTCTGCTTGTATCTGTTGTAGCTGGCTAAAAATAGAAAGTGTTGAGGGTCATACAAGCAGCCACTTACATGCTTACATTCAGAGTCAAAGCTTTCAATTTTAATGAAATCTGGTTTATACAAAGGGTACAAACTTTGGGATGCTAAGAAGGCTGTGTCTAACTGTGGGAGACAGGAATCCTTATATTCCATTTCTAAAAGCTTTAGAATTTCAGTTTATATAGGAAGATCTAAAGTCATTTCTGGGTTTTTGTTTTGATATGTGGCATGAAGTCTACTATATATATATTTTTTCTTTTTTTTTTTCCCCACAATACTACTGTTTTTAGGAAGAATTTTCTTGCTATGTGTGGTGGCCCTAGCACTCTGGAGGATGAGGCAGGAGAGTCACAATTTCCAGGGCTATGTGTAATGAGCTCAAGGCCAGTCTAAGATATTAATATTTCTTCCCTTTCCACATTGTTGTATAGTGCGCCTTTTCTTTTGGGGCCACCAACCAGCTCCCAAATCACAACATGGAGATGCATTGTTAGTTATGAATACTTTGTTTATGCTTATCTCACTAGCTCGATAAATTATCCTGTTTCTCTTTATCTACATTTTGCCTGGGGCCTTTTTACCTTTTCTTTCTGTGTGTCCTACTTTTCCTGCTCCTTCTATGTCTGCCTGGCTGGTGACTCCCTGGCTGGGGACTGTCTGCCTGGCTGGGGACTGCCTGGCTGCCTGGCTGGGGACTGCCTACCTGGCTGGGGACTGCCTGGCTGCCTGGATGGGGACTGCCTGGCTGCCTGGCTGGGGACTGCCTACCTGGCTGGGGACTGCCTGGCTGCCTGGATGGGGACTGCCTGGCTGCCTGGCTGGGGACTGCCTACCTGGATGGGGACTGCCTGGCTGCCTGGCTGGGGACTGGCTGCCTAACTGGCCCCTGGAATCTCCCTCTTTCTCTCCTCTTCTCTTTTCTCTTCTTTGTCCGAACTTCTTTCTTATTTTCTCCACCAGCTTCGCCTATCCCTCTCCTGCCTTGCTATTGGCTGTTCAGCTTTTTATTAGACCTATCAAAGGCTTTAGCCAGGCAAAGTGAAACAAATGTAGCCCATCTTTACATAATTACACAAGTATCCTTACATCGCTAAACAAACGCAGCATGAACACACCCTTACATAGTTCAAGTAATATTCTGCAGCATGCAACACATCTTTACATAGGTAAATATTACACAACACTGCTGCCTTGTTGGGCACTGACTGTAGGTGTACCCCCTATTTTGCCTTCTGTTCCACCGATGTGTTTGTCTACCTCAATGTCCTGATTATGTCAGCATTATAGTAAGTCATAAAACCATCATGATATGAAATATGCACCTTTATTCTTTTTTAAGACTGCTTTGAAGCTGGGTATTATGACATATATTTATTTACTTTTGAGACAGGGCCTCATTATGTAACCCTTGCCTGGCCTACAACTTACCCATGCAATACTTTCTGATGGAAAGTTCCCAGTGCCTCAGTTGAAACACATTTTTTCCTTTTGTTTTTTGACACAGGGTTTCTGTGGGGCCCAGAACAGCTTGACCACACAACAGCCATGACAGGCTTAATAAAAGCCAGACAAAAAGCAGGCTCTTGCTGGTACCTAGGGATTCCAGGAAGGACCCATGAATGGACACCATCTAGAGAGGAGCCAGCGCCTAAGGGGAAATAAATACCTGATATTCCAAACATTCTCTTCCTGGAAAGGGACATTAACAACAGAACAGACAACTGCTGATCTGCTGATATAGGTAAACTTTAACGACTACTGCTAAATGTTGAAACATCCCTAGAATTCAAAGCAGCTAATAAATTCATAAAGGTACTCCTAGCCCGAGCCAGGACCCTCCAGCCTTGAGGCCCTTACAGTTCCTCTCCCAGCAGAAAACCCTCGCCTTGTGCTGTGTAGGATTGCTTCTACTCCACTGCTGTGTCAGACAAATGGACAGATGGAGTGACCCAAGTTAGCTTGTCAATAAAGAGACTCTTTGCTATGGCATCAGGCCTGGTGTCTTGGTGGTCTTTTGGGGGATCTGGATTCCAAGCACAACAGTTTCTCTGTGTAGCCCTGTCTGACCTGGAACTTTTTATGTAGACCAGACTTGCCTTAAATTCAGAGATCCACCTGCCTCTGCCTATGGAGTTCTGGGATTCAAAGTGCACCACCATGCATGCCTCACTTTTTTTTTCCAACTCAATAAAAGCTGCGGTTGCTGGAGAGATTGCTCAAACATGTACTGCTCTTACAGAAAACTCAGGTTCAATTTCTAGCACCCACATGACTGTTTAGAACCTTCAGAAACCCTGGCTCCAGGGATGTGACGCCCTCCTCTTACCTCCCAGGTAACCAGGCATGTGTCTGGTGTACATACATTTACTCAGATTAAACATCATATGTTGTGTAATGATATCACGTTTATCCCATGTGGCTGGTGGATGGTGATGGATGGAGAGAGATCTCATGTGTTATGTCTATGCAATAAAAGGAGGCATCATGGCAGGAGACACAGCCTGGGTCTACATGGAAAGAGTTTATTATTATGAAGAGAGAGAAGACAGAGAGGGGGGACAGAGAGAAGGAAGAAGAGAGAGGAAAGGAGGAGGGGCCTGGGGAGCAGCGTCCAGCGGAATGAGGGGAAGGGAAGGATAAAAGAAAGGGTCAGGGGTGGGAATCCTTCTTAGATGAAGCCTGATGTCAGAACTCAGGATGGGACCAGGCAAATTGCCATTGGCCAGGTGTGGGTGGTTTTAGGGGCTAGAATAGAATCCTAACATTCCTCACTTTTTGGTTTTATAAAGAAAGTGAGTTATTGATGCCAAATGTGGGGGGAGGGTGATGAAGACATACGTTTTTCTGTTCTTTATACTGTTTTTTTTTATGAATTTGGAATGAAGTAGGGGGATAGGATCATGGCAGGAGGTGTGAGTCAACAGGCATCCAGCTATCTGTCATCTTGGAGAGCCTCAGGCATCCATCTCTTGGAGGAGCAGAGGAGGAGTATTGCAACAGAACCTACAAAGATCTAAAGAACATCTGGAACAGGTTTACATCTATCTAAAAAATGGCTGGAAGAGATTTACATTTTGGTGTGTCATAGCAAGCTATGGCTCTGTTTTGTTTTTAACTTGTGTCAGGGGCGAGGGGTGATGTCTTCTTTTTTAGAGCTGCTTTAAGCTGAAATGGGTCATCGTCATCTGACAGGCTAGTCAGAGGCAGAGGAATTTAGGCAATCTAGAGCAGGTTGCAAAAATGGCTTTGGTGGGTCTGTCAGCTGAATGAACAGTTCCTGAGGCAAAATCACACTAGGATAATTTAAAGATTGAGATTGACCATGGCAGAGCATTGGGTTCAATCTGCCGAGCCAGTCTGATCACCTGACCTTTGCCAGGAACAAAGATGGTGCCAGATCATGTGACCCAGATTTGAGGGTTGGAGCAAGGTAAACATATAATCAGGAGCATTTAAAAATCAGTAAAGAATCGAGACATGGCAAAAGCAGGGTGCAGAGCCCTTGCAGTGGGCCGTCACAGTGCCAGAAGCTCAGCAAACGGAATAGTTGAGCTTGTGACTGAATAGTAGTCAATGCTCTGCCAGCTTAGAAGAACTCCAGTGATCAGTGATAAAACTCTGAACTTTTGAAATTTTAGTATAAAAACAGCACAGAAGGAAGAAAGAAATC
>PVIH01015128.1:33468-44223 GCA_004025045.1 Sigmodon hispidus
TTTTTTTTTTTTTTTTTTTTTTTTTTTTTTTTTTTTTTTTTTTTTTTTTTTTAAACTTTATTTATTTATTTGCCTTGGTGTTTGCCTGGAACTGGAACTACAGACAGTTGTTAGCTGCCATGTGGGTGCTGGGAATCGAACCCCGGTCCTCTGGAAGAGCAGACGGTGCTCTTAACCGCTGAGCCATCTCTCCAGCCCCGCGCTTACATATCTTAAACCATTTTCTTAGACCCTCAGAACTTCCTTAAGCTTTCGTATTCTTGGTCCCACCAGCCAGCTCTGAAAGAATGACGTGGAGACTTCTTATTAATTATGAAAGCTTGGCCAATAGTTCAGGCTTGTTTTTAGCTAGTTCTTGTAACGTAACCCACACCTATTAATTTACTTTCTTCCTAGTGGCTTTATCACCTTTACTCTGAACTGTCCATGCTGCATTCCTGCTTCCTCCATGTCTAGTTGGTGACTCTGCCTTCTTCTTCCCAGCATTCTCTCTGTCTTGAAAAATTCCAGCTAGCTATTGGCCATTCAGATTTTTATTAAACCAATCACGGTGGCGTATCTTCACACAGTGTAAAGAGATATTCCATGGGCTGGAGAGATGGCTCAGAGGTCAAGAGCACTGACTGTTCTTCCAAGACTCCTAAGTTCAATTCCCAGCAATCACATGGTGGCTCACAACCATCTATAATGGCATCTGGGGCCCTCTTCTGTATACTGTATACATAATAAATAGATAAATAAATAAATAAATAAATAAATCTTTTCAAAAAAGAAATATTCTACAACATCTCCCCTTTTTTTCTAAATAAAAAGAAAGATTTTAACTCTAACATAATAAAATTATAAGAACAATTACAGGTAAGAATTACATTTACAATGTCTAGTCCATTTGCATTTAGCATATTTGGAGAAAATACTACATTATTTATTTTGATGATTTCAAAGTTTTGCACCTAATTAACTTTCTATCATAACTAAGGGAAACTGAAACTATAACTATCTAGTCTTCAGCCTCTTCAGATACCTGAGAAGGAAATGATACTACGTTAATAAACAGGAAGTGCAGAGCAAGCAAGCAACTTTTAAAACTATGAAGTGACATAGACATCTGGTTGTTTAAAAACTCACCCCAAGTTTCCTCTGGAATCCTAGGGCATCCAGCTTCAGCCCATGGGCCGAGAATATCTGACACATTTTCCTGTGCAGTAGGAATTGTCCCACCTAGCCTTGGCAAAGTTCAATATTTGCTTTCCTGTATGTCCAGCAGAATGTCTGGCAGACTTTTCTATGAATCAGGAATTTAGATGGACTGCACTGCTTTATCTTAAAAAGTTTGACAAGTTTTTTCCTTTGTGTCCTGATTTTTCAGTTTGGTTCATATACTGTCAGCGTCAAGACAAAAGCAGCCTTTTCTTTCTTCCTTCCTTCCTTTCTTTCTTTCTTTCTTTTCTTTCTTTCCTTCCTTCCTTCCTTTCTTTCTTCCTTCCTTTCTTTCTTTTCTTTTTTTTAAAGCTTTTTGACTCCAAGGCCAGGACATATTTCTTGTACTGGCTCTGATTCTAGGGACTAAGTGTATTTCTTTGGTATTGGTTTCAGATTCAGGATACGTTGTTGTTGTTGTTCTGTGTTAAAAGATAAAGTGTTTCATTGCCTCTAACCTCAAATCCAGGCTTTGTTCTTTTTCCACTGGCCTTTTAAAAGCTTTTTTTACTCTAATTTTAAGTCAGGGCATATTACTTTCACTGGCTCTCATTCTAGGGACCAAGTGTTTTCCTCTGGTATTGGTTTCAGAGTCAAGGCATATTTCTTTGGTTTCTTTGGATAAAGTATTTCTTTTACTGGCTCAGGTCTCAGATCCAAGCTATGGTTTTTTTTTCACTAGCTCTGGTTTCTGTTAGGATTTTGTGTGCATTTTGGTATGGCTCATTTACTCGGTTATCTGGTGTAGATTTCTATGGATGCACATGGAAACACAGCAGAAAGCAGTGGTGGGTAGCAGGAGATGCTGAAGCCGTTTCTATGGAGACAAGAACCTTATTGTCAGATGAATATGGTTATGGTTAACAGAAAGGTTATGATTACAATAGTAGAGAAGGCAAGAAGTCAGTGAAAGAGAAGAAAGGAAAAGGAGCATGGAATTGGAGTGATCCCAAGAGAAGAGAGAGACAGAGACAGAGATGCATGTGGGAAGCTTGCTTTAAATGGGGCTGACGTCAGAGCTCAGAGGACTTGGCTTTAGAGGCTAACAGTTTCAGGACCAGGATAGATTTCTTTGACTAGCCTCTTTCTGCTATAAAACATGCTTATCCTTTAATATGAAGAAGTTTGTCAGCAATGCAAACCTGTCTGCCTTACTCAGCCGGAGATTAAGTACCTCTAGAAAAAGCAAGTCCTTATTTTTAACATGATATGAACTAACAAGGTGGCTGTAGCCTTGAGGGAGGAGCTTGTCTGCTGCTGTTAAATGATACACCTACAGTTACCCTAGCCATCAATGCCATCAGAGATCGGAGAAGGATAAATGTTAGCAGGAAGTACAGTCCAAAAGGCCTATGTATCAGTTAAAATGACAGAGACTTATCTAATAAGTTACCTTAGCTTCCCATGGTCTGGATGGCTTCATTGGAGGCAGAGGTCAGTGCGCAGCCACCAGGCCCAGAAGATATGAGAGGATTTCCTGAGGAGGAACTTGGCAGAAGTGATCTTACCCTGTGTATAGAGAAAGAGGGACAATAAACTCTCTAGTGTTCTGCTTGTCCACAGTTTGGGTTGGGTCCTGGTAGTGGGTGAAGCGTTGAGGCAGTTAAGCCTAGTGGTTAACAGTACCACAATCCGGTGTGACTCATTGGTACCCCATCCGTCTTGTTTGGAGACCTTAGAGTTCCAACTAGTAGAGACTATTCTGTCTTATCACAAGAAGCTTTTTTCATTAAACATTTCAAATTTCATAATCACCAGATTCCTAAAGAGTTTGAGGACCATATTTTGTTAAGTAAATCTGAGCTAAACGAATTTTGCAAGTTTTTAGTTATGTATTGGCTTACCCTTGAAAATACAGGGCTGGAGCAATGTCTCAGTGGTTAAGAGCACTGACTCCTCTACCAGAGTGACCCAGGTTCAATTACCAGTACCAACATGGTAGCTCACAGCTGTCTTTCACTCCAAGACCTGACACTCTCACACAGACATACAGGCAGGCAAAACACTAAGGCAAATAAAGACAAATAAATTACTAAAATAAATAAATAAAACCAAAAAAGATGTGTTTCTAAAAAAGGGAGGGGGGCTGGAGAGATGGCTCAGTGGTTAAGAGCACTGACTGTTCTTCTACAGAACCTGAGTTCAATTCCCAGAATTCAACATGGCAGTTAACAACTGTCTGTAATTTCAAGATCTGACACCTTTACACAGTTATACATGCAGGCAAACCATCAATTCACATAAAATAATAAAAATAAATATTTTTTTTAAAAAGAAAATAAGTAAAGAGTCCAAATAAATTTTTCATGTAATTAACTAATATTAATTCTTAGAATGAATACAAGTATAGTTCTCAACACATTAAAGAATTTGATAATTTATAAAATATGACTGATCATTAACTTGTATGTCCTAATCATCTTTAACAGTTTATAATAAGTTAACAACTTTTATAAGATTAAGACTTTGTAGCATTATTCACATTAGGTTTAGCCTTGCACAAAAAATAACAACTTCTGAATTGAAGCTCTTTTAGTATCAAAATAAAACTTTTGGTTATAAATACAGTTCTTGGGGAGACTGGCAACTGTCCCTTCCTGGTCCCTCTGGTTGCTCCACTTTGTTCCCCTGTAACTATCAGTCAGGTGACTGCCTGACACAGAACCTGAGGAGACTTTAAAAGCATTCCTGGGTCTCGAAAAGGAGGAATTATAGCTCAGTTCCAGAGCCAGCTTTTCAATAACGTAGAATAGCATAAAACAATTTTAATATTTTCCACACTCAAAAAACATTTGAGTCTCTTCTCAAGTTGGGCACTGGCCTGGAGACTGAATGAAAAGATACTTAAAGAAAGGAAACTAGAGAGGAGAAAAGAAAGCCTGGGTCATTTGTGCAAGGAGAGCGACAATCCATTTATTGAGACTCAGGCTCAGACTTATATATTCGAAGTAGAGCACAGGCGGAGATTCCCCAGGTAGCTGGAAATTACTGACTTGGGGTAAAAACGTATCCTCAGGTGGCTGGAATATTACTGATTTGTAGCAAACAACTTAGGCTCACCTGTTCTAACCCCCATGGACAGGAAACCAGAAACTCACTGGAGCTGGGTCTCAAGCACAGAATGTACAGCCAGCAATCCATAGGCTTTTGCCTCATGTCTTAAGAGTGCAGGGGAAGATCATGCAGGGACCTACAGGGTCCCTCCTCCCAAACCCTACTTGTCCACTTGTTGGAGTAAGTGGGTGGGGGCTGGGGCCCAGGATGGCAGTTGGGAATGATGGCCTCTGTGTAAACATCCTCAGGCCCCTTAGGTGGGAGGGGCTGGGCAGAGGCTGTGGGGGCCTTGACAGCTTGTGCTCAGTGGGGAGGCAATGGGATCAAGAGTTGATCTGCTGTAGGGTTCCCAGCACAGGGGGTTGGGGTGGGGACCTACTGCATGAGTGATCCCCAAATCTGCTAACTCATCGAGACCTCATTACTTCTGAGACCTCAGATCAGCAACACTTGGAGGCTAATCAGAAATACAGCAGCTCACCGGCAAGGCTCAGGCAAGACCAGCTTGGGCTACATAGTGTGACCTTGTCTCATATAAGATAAAGAAAAGTAGCATGTGGTACTTCTGTATCAATTGTGTGTGTGTGTGTGTGGCACAGGTGCATTTCTAAGTGCCTATGTACATGCAAGTAATTGAGAATGTGTGTCAAAGCCAGAGGCCAATTGTCTCCTCCTCCTCCTCCTCCTCCTCTTGTGTGTCTTTCTCCTCCTCCTTCCCCTTCTCCTTCTTCTCTGCCTCCTTCTCCTCTTCTTCTTCTTTAGAGGTAGGATTATTCTATGTAGCCCTGGCTGTCCTAGAACTCACTCTGTAGCCTGGACTGGCCTCAAACTCACGGAGATCCACCTTTCTGTAGGACCCTGGATGACCTCTCTCTGCACTGTGAGCCATGAGGCAAGGCCTGTGGTTGCTGGCTGTACATTCTGTGCTCAACACCCTGTTCCCATACTTTTCTGGTTTCCTGCCTGTAAGGATTAGAACAGGTGAGTTTAAGTTGTTTATCTCAAGTCTATAATTTTCTAGCTACCTGGGGAATTTTCAATGTGCTCAGCCATGAACCCTTGTCTCAATAAACAGCCTTTGGTATTTTCCTTGCATGAATGACCCAGATTTTCTTCTGCTTTAATCTCCAGGCCGGTGCCTGACTCACTGAAAACCCAGGTAGTACGGGCCTTATAACTTCCTCTGCCTACAAAGTGCAGGTATTAAAGGTATATGTCACCACATCCCTGGCCTGAGTGTCTTCTCAATCTTTGCCACCCTGTCTTTAGAGACTGGGTCTCTCATGGAACCCAGACTCACTGATTAACTAGAAAAATGAGCTCCAGGCTCTGCCTGTCTCTACCCTCTCAGGGTTGGGGTGACAGAGACCCACCCAGTTTAGTTTATGTCAGTTCTTTACCAACTGAGCCATCTCACCAGCCCCCAAGACACAGTCGGCACTTTAAGAAGATCCCCAGGTGACTCTGGACACCCAAATGTGTGGGAAACCATGATCAAAGTGACTAGACTCAGGGCACGGCCATGCTGCCTCTTCTCCATCTGGTACAGCTGTGGAGGGGAAGAGAAAAGTGCTCAGGTCCATCCTGGTGCAGGGCAGGGATAGCAATGCTGCTGGCTGGGAAGAAGCTCTGCTGACTCCTGGGAATAGGAGCTCATGGCCTCCCAGGCAGGTGAGGGTGGGTGGTACCCTTCACATCAAGGCTTCACATCAAGGACTCCATCTGCCTTGCCCAGGTGCCAGATCATAACTGGCTAAACTCTCATTAAACAGGTCATGGACCATAACCAACACTTTCTCTTTTTTTAGATTCTCTCAGATTCACTATGTAGCTGAGGATATCTTAAACTTCAGATCCTCCTGCCTCCAACTCTCTAGTATTGGGGTTACCAGAATGTGCCACCATGCCCACAGTTATACAATGCTGGGGATCAACTCCACCAGCTCTGTGTATGCTAGGGAAGCATTCTGCCAAATAACCTGCATCCACAGTCCCAAGTACATCATTTCCTAAGAGAGGATGAGCATCTAGGACTTCAGGAAATCCCTGTTTTATGAAGAACCCCAGAGCTTATCACACCCTAGAGAAGGTACCTATTGTGTGAAACACAGCTTCAGGCCCTGATCTAGATGCTTTGCCATGACCAGAGGGTTTCAGAAAAACACAAGCATCATCTGCTGTCCCCTGGGGACCTGGTTAGTATACTCCCTCATGGGGCATCATTGTCCAGGCTGTGAGGGGCACCAAGCCAAACCTGAGAATGCTTTCACTACAAAACTCACACACACTGGGTGATTAAAATAAAATATATTTTATATCAATATTTTCAATAAGAACTTATACAGGGAAGACCCAAGCGGGCGTTGGATATACACAAAGGTATTTGTTTTAATAAATACATAGTATAAAAAACTGTACATGATGCAACAGCAAATGTTAGAGCAGTGTCCTGGCGCCTCCCGGTGGTCAACCAAAGTGCTTCAATCAGGAGATTCATTTTTTTGCCATGCTCAGCTAAAGGGTCCAGAAAACGTGAGGAGAAGGGGAAAAGTACGGGGTAGGATAGGGTCAGTGTTATGATGTGAGGGGTTTGAGGTAACAGTATTTCTGTCTCGCCAGGGCCCTGACCAGCTGGGGAGTCCATCACTGAATTAGGGTACCAGAAGTTGTAACTCAGGCTATCAAAGCCTTGTGCTTCTAGGCTATTCTATGGCACCGCCATTTTTGACCCACAGGAGAAGACTTCACTGAAGATATCCTCATGATAATGTTTCTAGCTTTGTGGAGGTGAACAGACTCCATAGTGTCAGCTCTGCTGGACCAGCTGCTTCTCACTCCCCATGACTAGGCTGCATAAAACCCTGAAGTTGCCACAGCTTCCTGGTGTCACAGGCACTCACGAGCCCTGTGCCTTGCTGCTTGTCCAGTTTGCTGCCATCACACCTAGCTGGCAGCCAGTGTGGGATGGGAAGTCCTGCCTCCAGGAGCCCAGCCAGGCAGCCTGCCCCACATTGGTGCAGAGGGTCTCAGGGCAACGCCCCCCAAACTCTGCCTCTCTGGTCCTCTCCAATGACCTGCATGACCTTCACCTACATTCTTCTCTAGGGTCCCACCCCAACTTCTATACCTTAAGCTGGAAGAAATAATCCTCAACCTGCTCCTTGCTCAAGTTCAGCTTGGTGGCCACCAGCTTCTTCAAGGTCGTAGCCACATCCCAGGCCATGCGCACATCTCCACAAACAAAGAGGTGGCCCTGTTTCTCATGGAGCACGCTGAGTTCCTCGTTGGCCAGCTGCTTCTGCAGGATGTCTTGAACATAGACCTGAAAGCAGAGGGCATGATGGGACATCCCCAGGATGCCGAGGTCCCTGTGGTCAGGTATGCTGGCCGTGAGGAGAAGAGGGGCATTGAGGGCTTCAGTCATGACCTCAGCTCAGGATGCACTAATGTCCTGTGTGGTAGAATGTTTTCTGTATGATGTAAATAAATAACTGTTTGGACCCATGCAGGACACCATAGAAGTGGGTGGAGAATCAGAGGCAGCCAGGTAGGGAAGGAGGGTGGAGTTAACCCACACTCGATCGGACCCCCAAGAGGAACAGACATGTAGAGGTACCGGCTAGCCACGGCTGGAAGCCATGTGGTGAGCAAATTAATAGAAATGGGTTGAATTAAAATGAAAGAGCTAGATAGTAATGTGCTTAAGATATGGGCCAAACAGTGTTAAAAGATATAACCGTGTGATTTCATTTTTCTTTTGGGGGACAAAAGCCGCGGGCGCGCATACCAGGTTCCAAACCGCCAGCGCTGCACACGCACCAGGACCCAAAACGCAAACCTCCTGGACCCAAAATGGACAGGGAGGAAAAACTTTATACAACAGTCCTGTCCAGTCCTGGCTAGCAGAACACACAGATTTTCCCTGCATTCAGCACACCTCAGAGATACTCCATCAAGCTAATGTCCCTGTCCAGAGCCTGACATCTGCCTGCCTATATACCCCACGAAGAAGGGGCCTCGCACCATGTCTTAGTCCCGGCTTTGACTTAGAGCTGGGGTGTAGGCTCCCGGGCTCCCCATTTATAAAGAAGGTACTGGAGTTTTCAGGATTCTGCTATTTTTCTACATTAAATGATCAGTGGTCCAGCCATTGGATCCAAGTGGAACCTCAGGGAAGCAAGTTCTGGGCTGAATCTATACTGACTGCTCATGCCCTGGAGAACAGTGTCTATTTGAGGACCCTGGGGAATTAACTCCATATTCTAGTCTTGCTGAGCTGAGCTAAAGCCAGTCTCCCAGCACAGTCCTGCATCCTTGGGCTACTGGGAACTTACATCAGGCTGCATTATAGAGATTAGCCTAAGTGTGATGAAGCAAAGCATTCTGGGCTTGGTCTTCTCATCATAGTTCTCTTCATATCCCCTGAGGCTGTGCAAACTGTCTCCACTTTGGAAAAGAGAGATGAATGCTCAGAGAAGGAGGCCTGTGTAGCCCAGGCGGTGGCCGTCATGCTCACTCTGAGAGCTTGCCGTGTGGCTCTGCTTACCTTGGGCTTGCCAGGCACCCTGGAGTTGCCTGTATGCACCTGGTGCAGCCCTCCCTTGTGGGCCATCTCCTGTATCTCTTACTGGTAGAGGTGGTCCTCCTCTGGATGTCTGTACACAAACACCAAGGTCATGGGGCCTTAGAGCCCTTTAACACAAGGTACATTGCAGTTACCAATATGGCCACCAGAGGGGAACCCATAACCACTAAGTTCCCATAATATGGAAGATTCTTATATGGGATTATCCTCGTTTTATAGTTAATGGAAGTACTCTTGCAAAACATGATTCAGTAACAGTGATAATTTTGTCAAAAAATATTGCTTGTATTTGCCATGTTGCATTTTACTTTTCATTTTTCCCTTTTAAAATATTACTATAGCCTATATTTGGGAAGTAGAGGCAGGATGGCTGCAAATTCAAGTTTGGCCTTGTCCATTTAGTTTTCAGTTCAGCCAAGGATACACCAGCAAGACCCTGTCTCAAATATACAAGTATAGGTAGCTAGATGCATGCGTGTATGCATGTATGTGTGAGTGTGTGTGTGTGTGTGTGTGTGTGTGTATGTGTGTGCGTTTAACATGCTAAATGCATTCTTTTAGTGAAATATCAGAAATTCTGTGTCCTTCTTTGTGAAAATCATCTCTCTTGACACAGCATCCTGACATGGCTGCTACATCAAATGCAGGTATCCAGGATCCCAAACACCCTCCTGAATGCTCTTGACTGCTCTGGACTTCACGGTCATGGTCTTAAGTGTCAAACATTGCTGAAATTCTACAGACGCCTCCTTCAGGAGATTCCAGGCATAGAGATGTCCTTTCCTGGGGTTATTTCCCAAATGAAAGGGAAATGCCTCCCTCTAACTACTATTACTTTGCTCTCCCTTAGCTTTGAAGGCCTCTTCACAGGTCCACTCTACGGGTTATTCCTTAGATGGTACCAAAGGCAAAGCCAGCATTAAATAAACAACAACAAACCCAGCACAAGGGGATGGAGATGGCTCAGCAGGGAGAGGAGCAATTAAGCCTGACAAATTGAGTTTGATCCCTGGGACTATATAATAGAGTAAGAAAATCAAGATGACCTCTGACCTCCATATGTGCATCTGGACACATGCATTTCTGTAAATTTTTAAAAGTATAAGAAATCGCTGTGGAGTGTGTCCCCACACACTCTGTAGTAGACAGAGATAAACTCTGACTGCCAGGAACCCCCAGCTGCTTCTGAGGTAATTTGCAAGGCCACTGGCCTCAAACTGAGCAAACAGAGAAGAACTGAAGTCTCTGAAAGACAGACTCAGACTCCGCCCAAAGGTGAGGTGGGTTCAGCAGGCCCCAGCGCCTGAACCCCTGCCAGGGAAAATTGTGTTCCGGTTGAGTTCCAGTTCTGGGACCAGGTGCAGTCTGTGGAGTGTGTCCCCATACACTCTGTAGCAGACAGAGATAAACTCTGACTGCCAAGGTCCCCCCAGCTTCTGCTGAGGGAATTTGCACGGCCAACCGCCTCGAACTGAGCAAACAGAGAAGGATTGAAGACTTGAAATTCAGTCCTCTGCCCAGAGCAGACATAGAGATTGAGCAGACCTTTTGTTCAGAGGTGAAAGGAGACACATAAGCCCACTTGCCACAACTGACCAGGAGCCACCTAATCGTGAACCACTGAAGCCATGGGCAGATGCCAGTGCAAAAATATATATAGTAATATAAAGAACAACAAGGTAACTCCAGAAGAAAGTGGTGATCCTACAACTACAAGATCTGAACTCAGCAATGAGGAGGAAACAGAAGGAAGCAACACCAAAAATTCCTTCATGATGATCATCGAAGCTGTCAAAGAAGATATGAAAAATTGCCTTAAAGAAATAGAAGAAAATACAAGCAAAAAATTGGAAGAGATGAACAAATCTATGAAAGAAAACCAAAAAAAAGTAAACAAAAAATGAAAGACACATGCG
>PVIH01015129.1:0-35429 GCA_004025045.1 Sigmodon hispidus
AGAGCTGAAAAAGAAATAAGGGAAACATTACCCTTCATATTAGCTGCAAATAGTATTAAATACCTTGGAGTAACTATAACCAAAGAAGTAACAGACCTATTTGACAAAAATTTTAAATCACTGAAGAAAGAAATTGAAGAGGATATCAGAAAATGGAAAGCTCTCCCATGTTCCTGGATTGGTAGGATCAACATAGTAATAATGGCAATTCTATCAAAGGCAATCTACAGATTCAATGCGCTGCCCATGAAAATCACAACTCAATAATTTTGGACCTTGAAAGAACAATACTCAATTTCATTTGGAATAACAGGAAAGCCAGGATTGCCAAAATAATTTTACTCAACAAAAGATCCTCAGGAGGTATCACCATCTCTGACTTCAAGCTATACTATAGAGCTACAGTAATAAAAACAGCCTGGTACTGGCATAAAAACAGACTTGTGGACCAATGGAATAGAATTGAGGATCCAGACATTAACCCAAAAACCTATGAACACCTGATCTTTGACAAAGAGGCCCAAAACATTCAATGGAAAAAGATAGTATATTCAACAAATGATGTTGGCATAGCTGGATGGAAGTGTGCAGAAAAATGCAAATAGATCTGAGCCTGTCACCCTGCACAAAACTCAAATCCAAGTGGATCAAAGACCTCAACTTAAACCCAACCACTTTCAACTTGATAGAAAAGAAATTGGGAAATACACTTCTACAAATTGGCACAGGCCACCACTTCCTAAATATAACACCAGTGGCACAGACACTAAGACCAACAATCAATAAGTGGGATCTCCTGAAGCTGGGAAGCTTCTGCAAAGCCAAGGACACTGTCAATAGGACAGAACGCCAGCCTACAGAATGGGAAAAGATTTTCACCAACCCTACAAGTGATAGAGGACTGATTTCCAAGGTATATAAAGAGCTCAAGAATTTAGAGACCAAAACCTTGAATAACCCTATCAAAAAATGGGGTACAGATCTAAAAAGGGAATTCTCAGCAGAGGAAGTACAAATGGCTGAAAGGCACCTGAAAAAGTGCTCTTCATCTTTAGCTATCAGAGAAATGCAAATCAAAACAACTTTGAGATACCACCTAACACCTGTTAGATTGGCTAAGATAAAAGGCACAGATGACAGCCTATGTTGGAGAGGATGCGGAGCAAGGGGAACACTCCTCCATTGTTGGTGTGAGTGTAAGCTTGTTCAGCCACTTTGGAATGCAATATGGCAGTTTCTCAGATAATTCAGAATCAATCTCCCCAAGGACCCAGCAATACCACTTCTGGCTATATATCCTAAAGAGGCACATTCACATTACAAAGGTATTAGCTCAACTATGTTCATAGCAGCATTATTTGTAATAGCAAGAACCTGGAAACAGCCTAGATGTCCCTCAACTGAAGAATGGATTAACAAACTGTGGTACATCTACACAATGGAATACTACTCAGCAGTAAGAAAAAATGATATCCTAAAATTCGCAGGCAAATGGATCGATTTGGAGAATATCCTCCTGAGTGAGCTATCACAATCTCAGAGAGATAAGCAGGGGATGTACTCACTCACTAGTGGTCTCTGAACAAACAATCAAGAAAAAAAGCCAAACATGCCCAAGCGGCAAACCACAACCACTGAACAGAATGGGATCAGAAACACCCTGGACTGACCCTTCGAACCCCACTCCAACTATAGGAACACCAGACTCACTCTTGAGGGATGGGGGACAAAACTGGATTTGCCAGGAGTGGAGACTTATCCAAGCATTATTGGGTCAGTTGGACCATAGGACTGTCTGCTTCCTGTCCAGGGAGGGGATGGAAAGTTGCTGAGAAGAAAAATGACCAGATGTGGTGGGAGGGGGAAGGGACCTTGAATAAGGCTATACAGGGATGGAAAAAAAAATTTCAGAGGGAAAGTTGAACACATAGTAAATATATGTGTAGCAATCTTATTTGCATTACCACCCTTGATAAGCCATGCTTATGATTCTTATCCTCTTTATAGTTATTGTTAACTTTTCCTCATTTTAAATTAATGTTAACGTTTTTTTGTTAAATACAAAATAAAGAAAAAAGAAAAAAAACTTTTCTGCATTTTAAATTCATTTTACTGTTATTTGATAAAAATAAGTAAATAAATGTTTTGGGTCTGGGAGGTTTGTGCCTGGAGTTTGTAACCTGACCCGTGGTTGCTGCGGTTTGGACCCTGGTTCGCAAGCCCACGGCTTTTGTCCCCCAAAAGAAATGAAATCACAAGCTTATATACTTTAACACTGTTTGGCCCATGTCTTAAGCACATTACTAGCTAGCTCTTTCATCTTAAATCAACCCATTTCCATGAATCTACCCACCACGTGGCTTGCAGCCCGTGGCTCACCTGAATTCCTACATGCTTCTTCTTCGGGGGATGGATGGAGGCTGGAAAACACCACCCTTCTTCCTACCTGCTTGTATTCTGATTCTCCACCCACTTCTATGGTGCTCTACACAGGCCAAAACAGTTCTTTATTCACAGTACACAGAGAACATTCCTACCACAATCAGTAACATCAGTAAATTTAAAGGCTTACAAAAATCCAGCAAGAATTGACTCTAGAAGTTAAAGGAGAGGGCTGGAGAGATGGCTCAGCCGTTAAAGGCTAGGCTCACAACCATAAATATAAGAAGTTAAAGGCGATCACAGTAGTTCTTGATTGAATCTTTGCTCCATAGATGAATCTTACTTTCTCCTATGATTTATATGTTGTGATAAACAATAGCAACCTCTATTGGAGATCCCCTATATCTTCTCAAAGATTCTATGTTTTTGGTATCTTTAGTTGTTTTCTGATATCACCCTCTCCTAATGACAGAGTCAGGGGACCATCTTGACCCAGAACTAAAGATGGCATCTTTGTTCTCAAAGCCTGTTTTCAATGTGCTTAAACAGCTTGTGTAGTTTATTGCTATAATGTACATTTCTTCTACTATCTCTCTGTCTGTCTGTCTGCATATATCTATGTATTTCTGTCCATCTGTCTGTCTCTCATCTAATAATCATATATCTACCCATCACTCTGTTTACTTACATACTTTAAGATAGCTTTAATATACCTTTAGATTTTAAAGTTTCACTTCCTCTATACTTTGAGGGCTTAAAGAAAGTCTTCTCTCAGTTGAAAAGCAAAGATAATTTAGCTTTCCTGAGGGAGCAGGAGAGGACCAAAAGGATATTGAAATAACATCCTCTTCACTTCCCCTCCAACCCTGTGGATAAGCTGAGAAGTGCAACCTCATTCAACAGTTGCTATTATCACTGGAGGAACTGCTGAAAATTGGTTCTCCTTGAGTTACCTTTATCAGGAGTAAGTGGAAGGTATTCTTTTCCTTTCTCATAAAGAGTTCCTCTAGACAAAACTGAGAGGATCAAGAGATCAGTTGCTTTTCAAGCTGGTCTTCCACTCCTATGGTCTACTTCAAGGATGTTCTTATGATGGAAGGATGCCTTCATTTAATTGAACAAGCTGTTTCTTAACAAGTAAGTGTGATTAAATGAGTTTATGAAGCTACAAATCAGTCTTGCACATTAAAGGGTGAGTTGACTAATTCAGATCTCATGTCCTTAACTGCTAAATAAGATTGGCTGCACTTGGCTAGGGGAGAATAATAAGAAAGAAGGTAACTTTATTCAAGTATTTATGTTTCCTTACTTCAACAACCTCATATACTCTAATCCTTTGGAATGTAAAAGAAATAAAATATTGAGAGGTAATTTGAGAAGAATATTTGCAATTAGGACTTCAAAGCCAGGGGTGTTAAACTGTATACAACACGGTAGTAGTGCTAGAAGTATGGTTCTTGGACAGCAGTATGAATGCCACCAAAAAGCTGTTAAAGTAGAAAAAAATCTTGATTCAGAATCTCTAGGATGGGGTGAGGACTTCAGTTAAGATGTATGGTTTGTTTGGTGAAAAGTGAGATACACTGGGAGGGAAGAACAGAGTGCAGACACTCAGTGAAACCCATATGACAAAGTGAGCTCAGGACTAAGGGAGGTGGGTATTTTGCAGTACCAGGAGCAAGAGGAAGAGGGCAAAGGAGCATGGGCTTTGGTTTCATTGAGAGGTCCAGACTGTGATCTGCATCCTCAGGCCTGTGCATCCTCTCACTTACTACTTCTGCCACACTGTGAGGTTTGAGACCAATGTTTCACATTGCTCACATGACCATTATGTGTTTTGTTCACAAAGCTAAAGATTTAACCCAAATTTAAAAATTCTTGAGTTTACTTAAGCCTTTTAAACAGTTTGATATAAAAGATAAAAGCCATTGCTGCCTTTTGTGCTTCACCTCCCCTACTGTTATTGGTTTTAGGTATTTTGAGACAGGATTTCACTATGTAGGCAAATTGACCACACACACACACTCCTCCTGCCTTGTGAGTGTTGGGATTAAATTTGTGTACCTCATATCTTTACAGCATACACATTACATTCTGACTGGTATTTCCAAACATTGGAAAGCTGACAAGGTATGTCTATCCATCAATTCAAAAAGAGAAATGCAATTCCAATTCCCATTATAAAGTAAAATAAAGAAAACTATTATCTTTTCAAACACATGTAATACAGACTCATTGATACCAAGCTGTATTTGGCAAAACAAAATGTGTAAAATGAGGCTAGAACTAGATTTTATATTTTGAGTGTTGGCATGGTGTGTTGCATTAAAAACCTCACCATACATGTTCTTTGCTAGTTAGTGCATGCAAATTCATTCATTAGCCAAATGCCCACTCTTCCTTGCCCATGGACCAACAAAACACAAAGGCAAAACTGTGAAGAGTAAGAAAGAAGAGTTACCATGCAATGTTTTCTTTTCTTCATCTTGGCAAAGCATCTTGTGTCATTTGAAAGATGAGAAGGTTTATCCAAGCTTTTCAAACTGGGTTACCACAAGCAGGGATGTATAGTTATAAAAATCCATTTCTGTGGACCATTTTACACCAATTCTTAGTGAAAGCAGCTACCAGCATTGTACAAAACCTAGGTGACTATATGTCTGCTCATGTCAATGGGGATGCTTCTATCAAAATTTACATGTGTGAAGTGTTATGAGTTTTTTCTCATGTTCAAGACTCCCACTGTGAGTTCTCAGTGTGAAAAGAAGAGCCATTTTTGCAGACTAGATTGGAAATGTAGAACATTTTTATTTATAAAGGTAAAAATGCTTCCAATATTAATAATACTGCATTGTAAATTTGGAGCATATTTTCCCCTTGTTCATAAGTATTTTACTTCCATTTATTTTTAAAGTCTAATGGCATTTAATAGATTAATCAGTAAAATGTCTGTTATGAATGTGTTTAATGCTTTTTCTGGTTAAAAGAATTATCCTAATATATTATTAAATTGGAAAAAATAATGTGTTAGTTCCAAGAACTGCATATGACTATGTTATCTGTTAGCTGAAGGTACTATAAGAAGGCTAACAGCTCTATTTGATGTATTAAAACATGCTTGATATAATAGCTTATATTATAATGGCTCCTGTGAATTCACATAGCCTTTTCCTACATCACAGGAGCAATCAGAGATAGGTTAAGCTTGTGAATCATGAGAAGGACTGAAAAAGCATGTAGGAAATATGTGTACCCAATTATCAGAAGGCCACAAGCTGCATTCAGGTTTTTCTAATGACTTTCAATATGTTTTGGCCAACAATAGTTACTGTAAAATCCACAATTTTATTTTAAACTACAAGAATATTTGGTTGGTGATAGATATTTTCAAATCTACCTGCAAGGTCAATGCATATATTTCTTGGTGCTTGGTAGTAGTTTTCAAAACTATGGTTTCAGATATAATATGGGAAACTAATATATTTCATTTTAAGATGTTTGCATTCCATCTTCTCAATTCCATAAAAATGAGATTGAAAAAAACTAGTGAGAAAAACTTGAATATATTAGTGTATAAAACTGTTTCACAAACTATTGATTGAAATTATAACCAATTCCAACTTCTTATTATATAATTAATCTATTCCCAGGACAAGTATTTTTCCAGAAGAAACATTTTATTCCTGCTTACTTCAACACCTTAAGATGTATCATGATCTGTCATTGCCTTGGCTCTTACAATATTTTTAACAAGGTGTATTTTATGTTTCCAAGTCTAACTATTAACTGGAAGGCAAATTGTCAAATACTTGGTGGAAATGTCACCATGGATTAGAATTTACTGGGTTGATCCTATGCAAATTCTACTCTGGTGCCATGGAAAACCATTTCTGTGTTTGCTGGAATTTAGTTTTTAAATTAGAAGGATTGGGAGGCTCTGTAGATTCTGACTATAATTTTGTTCCATGTTCTCTTGAGCGTTGCGTCTTTTTACACTCAGAGGAACCTGAAGCAGCCCAAGTTTCCCAAAGCAGCTGCTCTTCAAAGGAAATATGCTATTCTAGACCCACCGCTATTAAAATATTTAGCTATATTGCTGACAATCTGTTTAGCAAAGGTCAGTATAATAAAACTATCTTGAAAATTGCCTTAAAAGAGGAATGGAAAATAATGCCTGAAAATACTTCACAATGAGGTTTTCCCATCTTTGCCTTTCAGAGTGATGAATTTGAATGGCCAAGCTGGAAAAGCCTTTTGTTAGCTTGAAGGCAGTTAAGGCAGCCTTCTAAAGAAGAAATGCTTCAATAAGACAAGCTCTCTGGTCAAAAGAAGGTGAAGAGAATGATTTGTGTTTGTCTAAAAACAAGTGAGTTAAAAAGTTCACAATCTCTGAATGAGAAACTAAAAGCTAATGTGAGAAAGGTTGTAGAAATTAAGACATGCATTCTGGCCACTCTCTTAGCAGTATCACACTTTTGGAAGTCCTTTGAAGCAATAACAGCTAGTTTGGGATCTGGAAGCCATGGACACCTAGACACACAGTTATAGTATTTTGTCTTTTTAGGAGAAACTGAAGCCATCACATTTTCATCTTTGGAATGAGTATTCCTTGTGTTGTGCTGTCAGAGCTCCTAGATTTGCCTCTGAATAATGAATTAAGCTTGTTACCTAATCCTCAGCCTCCACTCCCAATCCTCATTCCTCTATGCTAGCTCCACCTTACTAGGTATATTACACACACATACATACACACACACACACACACACACACACACACACACACACACACACACACACACACGCACACACAGCTCAAGGTATTCTAAACAAAAATTAAAACTTATTTTATGTATTTGGGTGCTTTAACCTGCATGTATGGATGTGTCAATTGTGCTTGCTCAGTGCTTTCAGAAAACCAATGGATTCCCTTGAACTGGAGTTTTAGATGGATGTAGGCTATCCTGTAGGTGCTAGGAATAAAACCTAGGTCCTCAGGAAGAGCCGCCAGTGCTTTTTTACTGCTGAGTCATCTCACCAGACCCCAAGAAAGGCGTTTTCAATGTTACATAGTAGTTATATATTAAGAAAGGTAGGTGGTAAAAAAAACCTTTCTAGAAATGGGTCTCATTACATAAGAGAATCATTCTGTCTCAAGCCTCCAACACTTGGTAAAAGAACTGCATCTTCACATTGAAATAAAACTGTCATTTCCGGTTAGTAGAAGGCTTCAGCCTTTTTTTTTTTCTTTTCTTTTTTATTTTTATAGAATAAAGTTTTTTTTTAATCTATGTAATTCCTTGTTCCAGCTCCCTTGCCCCTCTCAGCCTCTCCTGATCAATCTCAGACTCTCTCCTCTCCATACCTCCATCTCTTTCCTAGAAAGCACAAGAGATCCCAAGGTGGATTAGCTCAGCATCCACTCCAGGCAAGTCCGATTTCCTCATCTTAATATCAAGACTGTGTTAGGAGTTCCTCTGGAGAGAATGGGCTCCAAGGTGCCAATCCATGCACAGAAACACAATCTGGACCCTCCCCTGGAGGCTCCACATACTGCCATGTCAGTGGACAGTTGCCTGTCCTTGCAGGGCCTAGTTCCTTTTCTGGATGGTTCCCTGGTGCCTGTTCTTGATTCAGTGAGTTCCTCAGAACTCCAGCCAGCCATCGCTGTGAGAATTTTCCTCATGATCCCTATCCTCATATGCATATATACTCTCCTTCCCCGCTCTCAACTGGACCAGGAACTCAGTCCAGTGCTCAGCTATGTATCCCTGCCTCTATCTGTATTTTTTGCTTGATGTAATTTCTGTGTTGGCAATTAGGGTGGCTATTCATTTGATTATAGGGGAAGTCAAGTCTAGAAAACACCTTCACTATTGGTCGGAGACCTAACCAGGGACATCCTGTAAGTTTTTGGAAGTTTCCATAGCACCTTTTTTTTTTTTTTTTTTTTTTTTTTTTTTTTTTTTTTTTTTTTTTTTTTTTTTTTTTTTTTTTTTTTTTTTTTTTTTTTTTTTTTTTTTTTTTTTTTTTTTTTTTTTTTTTTTTTTTTTTTTTTTTTTTTTTTTTTTTTTTTTTTTTCCAAACCCACATTGGCTTCCTCTATTAAGGTCTCTTTCTCTTTTTTCCCCCTTCTTGTTGCTTCTCTCACTCAGTCATCTCCTCCATTTGTTCCCACCTCTTCTTCAGCCTTTTCATTAATCCTTTATATCAGCAATATTCATGTTGGAACCAGGGTCATTTCTATTTCTACTAAAATGTTTGTGACAACAAAGCAGTTTTGCAATGCTGTACTGAACTAAAAATAAAGATGCTTAAATGTCCACATCTAATGAAAATGTTTCATTTCTAATGATCCACAAATCAGGTCAGTAGTGAGATTATTCTGAAGGCTGATTATGTGTTTCAAGATTCTCAGGGCCTGTAAATACTGATTTTTAGCAATCATAACACCAATTTCCCACTGCTTTATTTGTTTACTTAATTCCTTTTGAATTAACTCTACCCAATTAAGCAATACAGCCTAATAATACACTGAAATTATTAGAAGGAAATAAATATAGAGGGAATGTCAAAGCTATTCAGTCTATAGAAATGTATGGAGAGGGAGTCCTGTCTACAGCTTATTGTACCAGTTACCAAGTATTCAAAAAAAAAAAAAAAACTCTCTCATGTAATTTAAGAGAAACAGCAAATGACATTCTAAAGAACACATATCAATATATTCTGCAGCCATTTCTACGTGGGTTTCATGTTTTTTATATGAAGGAGAGACAACATCACTTGTGATTTGTGAATAGCTGGCAATCAATATGTCTCAGCAAAAACAAAGAAATAAAACAACAAAGCCACACAAACAGACAGATCATGACTGATTCAATGTCTGTCTTTGAAAGAGAGGAAAGATGTTTCCATGCTGTAGATTCAAAGAACAAACATCCCCCACTGTCATTCTCATGCTTCTAATTTCCCTGTCCCAGACAACATGTTCTGCTTAGCCTAGATTTAGTTCAATTCAAACTAAGTAAAAACCAATTACATGTAGATGATAGGGAGGATCTTGTATCACACAAGTGAAAAAGGTATGTTTTCTACTTCCAAAGAGTTAAAAATAAAGATACACGATATTCAAAAAATGGGGAGAGAATATTAGATGTGTGGGACTATAGGTTCAATAAAGGGACACTCAATGTTAAAGATAATTTGAGGCAGCTTTAACTGCTCTAATGGATCTTTTTTGTTGTTATTCTTGTTTCTAGGTTCTTTTTTTTTCCTCTTTCTTTTTTTATTATGAATAAAGCTACATTTTCTACTTGTGTCTATCCTTATTCAAGGTCTCTTTCCCCTCCCACTACCTCCAGTCACTTTCTCTTCTCCATATCTCCCCATCTTCTCCCAAGAATGGGCAGGAGGTCCCAAGGTCCCAGAATTGCTCAGTTCAGCCTCCACTCCTGGCAGATCCAGTTTCCTCACCCTAACATCAAGATTGAGTCAGGTGATACTCTAGAGAGAGTGGGATCCAAGGTGCCAGTCCAAGGTGTTTCAAATCCCAAGCTGTTCAGTGGTTGTGGTTTGCAGCTTGGACATGCTTTGCTTTTTGCTTTTTTTGTTTAGAGTCCACTAATGAGTGAGTACGTCCCCTCCTTATCTTTCTGGGTTTGAGAGACCTTGCTCAGGAGGATATTCTCCACATCCATCCATTTGCGTGCAAATTTTGGGATATCATTTTTTCTTAAGCTGAGTAGTACTCCATTGTGTAGATGTACCACAGTTTGTTAATCCATTCCTCAGTTGAGGGGCATCTAGGTTGCTTCCAGGTTCTTGCTATTATGAATAATGATGCTATGAACATAAGTGAGCTAATGCCTTTGGAATGCAAATGTGCAACTTTCAGGTATACACCCAGAAGTGATATTGCTGGATCCTTGGGGAGATTGATTCCCAGTTTTCTGAAAAACTGCCATACTGCATTCCAGAGTGGCTGAACAAGCTTACTCTCCCACCAACAATGAAGGAGTGTTCCCCTTGCTCCACAACCTTTCCAGCATAGGCTGTCATCTGTGACTTTTATCTTAACCAATCTGACAGGTGTCAGGTGGTATCTCAAAGTTGTTTTGATTTGAATTTCTCTAATGACTAAAGAAGTCAAGCACTTTTTCAAGTGCCTTTTAGCCATTCGTAATTCTTCTGCTGAGAATTCCCTTTTTAGAACTGAACCCCATTTTTGGATTGGATTATTCAAGGTTTTGGGCTCTGGTTTCTTGAGTTCTTTATATATTTTAAAGATCAGTCCTCTATCACTTGTAGGGCTGGTGAAAATCTTTTCCCATTCTGTAGGCTGTCGATTTGTCCTATTGACAGTGCCCTTAGCTTTACAGAAGCTTCTCAGTTTCATGAGGTCCCATGTATTGATTTTTGTTCTTAGTGTCTGTGCCACTGGTGTTATATTTGGGAAGCGGTTGTCTGTGCCAATTCATTGGAGGGTATTCTCACTTTTTTTTTTCTATCATGTTCAGAGTGGCTGGGTTTATGTTGAGGTCTTTGATCCACTTGGATTTGAGTTTTGTGCAGGGTGACAGCCTTGGATCTATTTTCATTTTTCTACACACTACCAAGCAGCTATGCCAACACCATTTGTTAAAGATACTATCTTATTTCCATTGAATATTTTGGGCCTCTTTGTTGAAGATCAGGTGTTCATAGGTTTTTTTTGGGTTAATGCCCGGATCCTCAATTAGATCCCATTGATCCACAAGTCTGTTTTTATGCCAGTACCAGGCTGTTTTTATTACTGTAGTGCTGCAGTATAACTTTAAGTCTGGGATGGTGATGCCTCCTAAGTTTCTTTTGTTGAGCAAAGTTGTTTTGGCAATCCTAGCTTTCCTGTTATTCCAAATGAAATTGAGTATTGTTTTTTCAAGGTCTGTAAAATATTGTGTTGGTATTTTGATGGGCAGTGTATTGAATCTGTAGATTGCTTTTGGTAGAATTGCCATTTTTACTATGTTGATCCTACCAATCCAAGAACATGGGAGATCTTTTCATTTTCTGATATCCTCTTCAATTTCTTTTTTCAGTGATTTAAAGTTTTTGTCAAATAGATCTGTTACTTCTTTGGTTATAGTTACTCCAAGGTATTTAATACTATTTGCAGCTATTATAAAGGGTGATGTTTCCCTTCTTTCTTTTTTAGCTCTTTTATCTTTAGTGTATAGGAGGGCTACTGATTTCTTTGAGTTAATCTTGCATCCTGCTACATTGCTGAAGGTGTTAATCAGCTGTAGGAGTTCCCCGGTAGAATTCTGTGGGTCACCTATGTATACAATCATATCATCGGCAAATAGAGATAGTTTCACTTTTTCTTTTCCAATTTGTATCCTCTTAATCTCCTTTCTTTCTCTGATTGCTTTAGCTAAAGCTTCGAGAACTATATTGAATAGATAAGGGGAGAGAGGACATCCTTGTCTAGTTCCTGATTTTAGTGGGATTGCTCTGAGTTTTTCTCCATTAAGTTTGATGTTGGCTGTTGGCTTCTTGTAAATTGCCTTTATTATATTTAGGTATTTTCCCTATATTGCTGATCTCTCCAGTACTCTTATCATAAAGGAGTGTTGGATTTTGTCAAAGGCTTTTTCAGCATCTAAGGATATGCTCATTTGGTTTTTATTCCTTCAATTTGTTTATATGATGGATGACATTTGTGGTTTTTCATATGTTGGACCAACCCTGCATTTCTGAGATAAAAATGTGGGTGATATGTTCAGAATTCATTCAGACTTCCTGGGGGCCAGTGGGCATAAGATGCAACTCAGCCTTCTGTCTGATGTTTTTTTCTTGAACTCACAAATTATCTTTACTGTGTGGGATTGTGAGATGAAATGTCACTGAGCCTTTGGAGACTATGGTGTTCTCTGACAGAGTCAACCATTACAAAACAGTTTATTTTACTCCAGTCCTTTATCCAATTATATCTAGTGTTTGAAAGGGGTCATGCAAAAAGATACATTCACTTCCCAGTCCTGAGAACCTATTAGCACCCTCTCACAGTGACTATCACTTTATCTGTTAAAAATATGATTAAGAATCTAGAGCTAAATTTTTGGTGAATTCTATACAAAATTATCTCTTTTTATAAGAAAAGATACAGTAGCTTTAGGAAAGCTCAAAAAGATATAATTCAGAAATAGAGAAGGAGACTGTGACTGAAGACATGCCAACCAGCACTTGATGCCACCACACTCTGGAAGAAATGATGAGCATGTTCCTCTCTGGAGCTATGTATATGAGGAAGCACAGATCTGCTGCTTTGATTTTAAACTTTTGCTCTACAGACTGATAGGAAATGAATTTCATTGTTTTCACCTATCCCATTCACAGTAATTATTTACAGTAACCAAAAACAATGAGCAAACCCAGGGCTAGCTAACCTTTTCCATAGGAGAATTAACAAAGAGGAAGAGAAAGTGAAGCATTTCCCTTGACTTAGATGGTGGGTGAAGCTGTAGTGACCTCTTGTGTGGTAGACAATATTGGTTGGGAGAACAGAGTTTGAAAGCTTTAGATTTACAGACAGAAGCTTAATGTGTTGCAATATCATTAAAGCCTTCTGGTTCCCAAACTTTTAATTCTGTTGTGGCTCATTTTTTCCCTTCCTGTTTTCATTCCTATTCTCTAGTTTTGTCACTCACTTACTTTCTGAACAAAGACAGTTCTTAGATCTCGAACAGCAGTGTAGCATAACATTGTAATTCCCAGTAGGGAAACAAAGACGACTTTTTTCAGAAAAAAAATGGGCTCCTCAACTGCTGAGGGATGTAGTTTTATCTCTTTGAAACTCATATCGCACACTTAATCAACAGCAGTTCAATGTCTTGGTAGTTTGAAAATGACAGGATATAAGATGTGGGTTTTATTTATAACATGTTTGTGAATTTAAATGGATTAAACATCAGAAAAATGACCAATTTTATAATCCTGGTCATTTACCAGCACTGTAATGAGGGCCAGGGAATAAATGAGGAGTGATTTAAACTCATAGGCGAACATGGTTAATATTCACTTTAAACTTGGAAGGGTTTAAAGTCATCTAGGAAATACCTCCTCAAGGGCCCAGGAGATTGTTTTCAGAGAGGTCTAGCAGATGAGGAAAGACTCACTCTGAGATTGGGTAGCATCATGCTATGTCTGAGCTATGTGTCTGAATAGATAAAATCAAAAGAAGGCATTGTTACTAGCATCATTCTCTCTTTAGTTTCTGACAAGAAGACTCTGGTATCACCTGCCTTACACTCCTCTGACAAATGTCTTTTTTGCTTTGATGGTCAGTATCCTCCCCCTCATATTGTGAATCAGAGCCAGCCTTTTCTTGCTTAAGTGGCTTTAGTGAGGTATTTTTTTTTCATTTTAGTTAAGAAAGCAATTGGTATAGAAACAACAATGAAAACAGTGGATTCTTTCAATGAACAGGATAGTTACAATAAGATTTGATAAGAAACCTCTGTATCAATATTGCTTCAACCATATATATAATCATATAATTGTAGATTGTCCTCTAGATACACTAGTTAGATTTAATGATTTATCAGTTTTGTGATTCATGAAAGTTCTAGACATCTAGTAGAAATTGTGCTGTAGACTTTCAATTTTGAGTTTTTCCTGTGCTAGTGAAACACTCTATAATTTCTTTTCAAGAATGTGGGTTGTAGCAGTGCAGCACAACTTACTGATGGTCTCACAAACTGGAGAAAACCAAACCATCTCCATGCTGTAGAATGCCCCCAAGTTACATTCTTCAGAATGGGTATGCATATTGAAGGTATTCTCAACTTTTTATGAATTCACAAAGGAGCAACCTCATCCAATGTGAAGCAGTATCTGCAAGTGTTATGATGGGTATTTTACAGTCTTTCTTGCTGGGTAGATTAGAAATATCTCTCATTTTTTTAATTGCTAGAAGTTAGTATAATGTTTAGCATCTAACTGGGATATAAATAAGCTTATTTGTAGTTAATGAAAATAAGAACATAAAGGTAAAGACAAAAAGAATGAGAGAGAATAAGAAATTAATTAGAAGTTATTTGAAAGAGTGAATTAAAAGGATGATGCTGTCTGGTAGACCGGAGAGGCTTTGATTCTTTAGACTTCTGTTAGACAAAATAGAAGCATCATGGATGATAGTAAGAGTGTTGTAATTTTCATTGTTTATATTGAGCATTTATATCTGTTTATTGCATTTCCTACTTGGAATGTAAACTCATGAGTGGTGACCATGTATTGTATTATTTTTAAACCTCCAATATAGCAAGAAGACACATGCAGCCCATTATACTTTCATAAATGATTGAACCTAGGAATGAGTTGACTTACTGGCATATGATTATGTAGAACAGTTCAATTTTAGACCTTCAGATTTTTTTCAAACTTAAGCAATGATGTAAAGTCCTAAACAATAGAATACATGAATATTTTTACTACTTTTATTTTCCTCCCTATGTTTCAAAATAGTTATTTATATTTGATGAATTTATCATGTAATTGCAATATCTGTGTAAACATGTCTGAGGACTGAAGGCAAAGGGGTGCTTAGGAGAAGACAAGTGATAGATTTTCCAGTGACATAGATCTTATTCTCTTATAGTTTTACACAACTTCCCCAAACTCACTTTCTATTAACACTATGTAAGGAACAGATGTCTATCCAAAGTTTTCTATGTGGCCAAATGAGATACAATTTCATGTATCAAATTTATTTTCATGCATATTGGGCTTATTAACTATACCATTAAGTTCCCACATGATTTTTTCTGTTCCAAAGAGAATTTCAATGTGTTGTTTTAAAATGAAAGAGTCCAGTAAAAGCTCTTCACTCCCTGTGACTTAGGGAGAAACCTGCAGAAAGTGCTAGGGACTTTATGTGGTTCTTGTTGCCAAGGCAACATTATTTTTTTTTTGTTTCCATTAAAAGATACAGCTTTTATTTTTGAAGCCCAGTTCTCAGGTACAGGAAAAGCATTTACAATATCAAAAAAGTAAGAAAGCAGATAGACTTGGAGAAAATATTTTTCAAAACTATTAAAAACAAATGTTAAAATAGCCTTTTCAAATTTTAAAGATGTCTTCACAAATGCAGCTGAGGTTTCTATCCCCATAAAATATATTAAACTCTAAAACCTGAAAACTTTCTCAAGTGTTCAGTCTAAGAGTGTGTTTTCCCCATTTCTGAATAATTATGATACTAAGCTTCATGAAAACATTTGAATCTGGAATACTTCAAGGTATTGCCCATTTGTAAAAATGTAGTTTAATGATTTAATAGAAGATGAAACCCAAAGGAACAATTGACAGCCTGTAGCAAATAGAGGCATATAGCAGAAATATGATTTACACCTAAAGGTAAGCTAATTAAAAAGCAAATCCTGCCTAATGTCTGTAATTCTAGACCTAGTGAATGCAGGCATCTTTAGATGAAAGCAGAAGAGTCAAAAGTTCAAAATTATTCTGGTCTACACATTCAAGTAGAATCCAGCCCGTGCTGTATGAGAGGCTATCTCAACAATACAACAGAACACAACAGAACAAATACAATACAACTCAGCAGACGATCACCATAGGCCAGAGATAGAGAGATACAAGAGTTATGAGTCTTGGTTCCACCTGCCATTTCTCTTTGTGAGTCTGGCTGATATGTTTGAGACTTTATCAGAGCTGTTTTTCTCATTTTAAGTTAGACATGAAAGGCATGGTCTATATTGCAAGGCATATAACTTTTGGGGGACATATGTAAACAAATAACACCATGGTCAGCTAAATAATGAAAATTCATTTCAAAGTCATTTGGCAAAAGACTGCAGGTGTGTCCCTAGACCCCAATGCAAATGATTACTTATCTTAACTGGAATCTGATTGTAATAGAAGATTTTATAATTACTTCCTTTATTCAATGTCTGTCTTTTGCGTGTCCCATTTATAGTGTTTGCTTTTCTTCATTGTCACTGCCACATGGATTTTAAGACATTATGTAAGTTCAATGTACTCAGTAATGTTTATTAATCAAATACATCCTCATCATCCTAGGCATTTTTTTTTCTTTACAAAGATGTGGAGTTGCTGTGTTAGGGGAAATGTATGCACTTATACTGTGAGCTACAGCTGTTCTTTGGAAGACAACCTACCACACAATTATTTTAAAATATTTCTAAAATCAGTGATATCTCTCATACAAAGGCTATTTGAGTTATTTCTTCTTATCTGGTTGAGAGGGGCTTGCAAAGTGTTTTAGAAATCGAAAAGGCAGGAGTTAAAATTTTTGCTCTTATGCTCATATTCATAATATTTATACCTAGTATTAATAATATTTTTTACTTATTTCACATCAAATAAAATAAAAATAGTATATAAATGCCAGTCACAATATTCCATTTCCATCGGGAAAGTTGAATGTCTTTGAAGTACAGGAAAATTCTTAACCATGAGATTATATTATTCTGTTACAGAATCATACATTCTGTTCCTGGATCAGAGTCAAGCTCTTTATAAACATACTGTCAATTCTTTCAGCCTTTGAATGGAAACTTATATGCGATAACTCACTCATTCCTTGTTTAACATAAAAGTTGAAATATGGGTGTGATATTAAACTATAATTAATTAATTTGCCATATGTTCAATGATAAAATACCTTCCCAAATTCATAGCACATGGCACTATGAAGCAAGGTTTTCTACTATCAGATATACTTATAAATAAAACCATGAATTATTCTTTTGCTATAAATGTGGTCAAACCATGGCCTTGAGGAGATTCAAATGATGTTTTTCTAACTGGCCATGTTCTCTACCTGTCTTACAAATACTTTTGACTATATTCAGACATTTGTGTTAGTCTCAAACTTAGTCAGTAAAACTTTTTATTCCTAGTGAGGATACTCATAACTGTTTAAAAGTCTGGTAATAAGTCATTATTGAGTGTACAGCTAAAGCAATGAAATCTATATCACCCCATCATACACACATATACCCTCATATATTCCCTAGAAATAACACAACAGAGAAGAGAAAGGATGTAAAATAGAGCCTAAGGAATTCTGTGGAATGCTATCCTCTGGACATGATGTGGGTTTTGAACAGATGAATTTATTGCAGCTGTGGTTACTTTGCACAAAGTGAAACTAGTGAGAAATCTCAGCATGTAGAGTCAAGGACTTCGAATATACAACTTTTAGCTGAAGAGCTATTGGCAGATGATGGCTGTTAAGGGAAGGAGTCCCTTTTTGGGGGGAAGAATGGCCATTAGTAGGTTTCACATGAGGTTGTAAATGACTCCAGCCCACATGAATATGAACAGCACTTAGTGGACACAGAGACATTTCAAATTAAGAGAAGGGATGAAGTTGGGAGACACATGAGTTGATAAAGCAGGAAAGGTGAAGTAAAGGAGAGGGGAGAGTATGTATGAGCAAGATCCATATATGACATTTTCAAATATTTTAAAAAGTAAAAAAATTCAAAGAAATGCTTTGATGGAGAAGATGACTTTTTTCCACTTACAAATATTTTCTATTTGAAAATCGATACTTAGATCTTGTTACATTTTATTAACTCTAGAAGAAAATGAATTGTGCCATTGTGCTATAATAACACGTCAAAACATTGGTTTGTTTGAAGATGAAATCAAAAGCACGTCAGCACTCATACTGTAGACTATCAGAGAAACTTGGCTGAATCAAGGCAGCTCACTCAACTTTGAACTTCTCAGTTGTGTGAATAAGAAAGACAATCAGCACAAGGCTTAATTTTCAGGAAAAATAAGAAAAAGAAGTTCTAAAGTATTTGTTCTTTCATGTATGATTAACAACCTACATTATGGTAACATAAAAATTTTCCAGATAAATTCTTTAAAAATTCATGATAATAACCAGTGCTAGCAGACAGATCCACATAGCCCCACTGGGTACAGAACATTGAAGAAGACTGGAGTTAAGAAGATGGAAGGGCATTGTCTATCAAATCTACGATGAATGTGTATGATCTGACTATTACTGTGAAAACACATTCTTGGTCCAAAACTGCTGTCTTTGTTCTTTAATATGGATCTCTAGAAATTAAATTTATGAGAGCCGTTTTGTTGATATTTTAACTAACTAACTCATTAAGTGTATCATCATTTTAAGGCAATCAACTCTTTAGTGAAAATTAATATTGGTTTTCTTGTTAAGAGTCAATTAACTTTAAACTGAGATATTTGGACCTTGATGTAATTGATTAAGATCCATCAGTCTTTCCATTTTGTGAACTCACATTACCATCATATCTGAGGCTTGAATATCTGATAGAATATTAGGCAATGCATGCGGGAAAGAGTCTTTTTCATAAATTAAATTAGATACTAATAACACTCTTTTCCAAATTGGCTGAAATCATAAGCTGAGCACTAGCTGAAGCTTATAACTTTATGAACTATCCTGGAATAAGTAAATTTTGCTTAATAAACTTGAATAAATTACTGCCTTCCTTTGAAAATTCTCATTATAAGCTTTACTACTTACAGTAGTGCTCACATCTCCAATAGCAGTTTGAATCAATAGGTAAGCTATAGTGAAATACACAACATGCTGGGTTGTATATTTTATGAAGATGAGCAATATAAAAATTATAAACATATCACTTCTGAGTTGCACATAAATTAAGATTAGATGAATGGATGGACTCTCAATCTAGTAGGAGAATTGTTACAATAGCTAATGACTTTAAAATAGAGCAATGGTCATACATGTTTAATGGATGGAAATGTCATGTCTCCCATTGGCCTTTAATTAAAGAAGTGTCTTGTAACCTCAGTGTGGGTGTTACAAACTAAAGATCTTCTTCATTTAAACATTAATGTTAAGATTTGGTAGCAGGATTTCCAGCAACTCCATTAGGTTTCTAAGCCTGACATAGGACCTCAGTTTGATTAAATGATCTAACTAGATTATATATATTAGTATAATTCACTTTTGAAATAAACTATATTTTGTAATCTATATGTAGAGTTAAATTGTTGATAAGGGGAGCCAGGCATCCATCTGGTATATTGTCATTTTCTTTCTTTTAAAAAATTTATAATCTTAACCTATTTTTTACTTTTCTCCATGTTCTTAGTGTGCTTCCCATTTTCATCCCTTACCTGGTTTTCTTCAGTTATATCAGACCTCTGTGATTCTAATTGTTATTTTGATATTTATCCTGGCATCACTTCTTCATTTTCTGTCTTCTTTTTATTAATCTGTCAGTCATTCTATCTTTCTGTTTCATGGTCACTCCATATGTTCTGCATATAAGCTATCTATGCTGGGTTTTTTTTGTTTAATTGCATGTTTTCTCATTGTTAAATGAATTTCATTATAATATATACAATATACTATTTTTATATAAATATGTTACTTGACAGGCTGTGTATATTATATACATTTTAAAAAATATGTATATTAAAATATAATTACTTATGTTTATTAAAACAAAATATATATACATTTATGTATACAATAGGCTAGAAACTAAAGGGATTGTTTACTTATCTGTGTGATTGGATACTGAGGAAGAGGAGGAGGAAAGGAGTGTGAAATCATAGGATTGTTATAATATACTGCGTAACAGATGTTTGTTGACTATATGTCATGGAAGGACTCAAATTAACCCATCAGTTTTCAAAAATAAGTTCCTTAGGTGGTTATCTTTGTGTTAATAAGTGCCTAACAATAATAACTTAATGGAAAAAGGGCTTATTTTGGCCTAATGTTTTGAGATTTAGTCCAACTTGGAGGTCAGAGGCATTAGAATAAGTGTACAGCACTCCAGGCCTGTTCTGTTTGCCCCTTTATCTTTCCTGAGCTCCTTACCCATGAGATGGTGCTTGCCTCATTCATAACAGATATCTTTCCCCTTAGTTAATTCCCACTGGAATACCCTAGCAGGCATACCACAAGTTGTACCCAATCTCTCAAATGGTTTTAAACATGGTCAGGTTTGCAATGAATATCAACTATCACAATCACAATGTTGGATAATAGATCTCTTGAACTCTTTTCTTGCCTGAAAGTTTGGATTCTTTGATTGTGTTTCTTCATCCAAGTTTTAATTTATTATATGAAAAAGCAAAGGAAAAACTTGTGTATGGTGCATGTGTTTTTAACCACCATACTCTTACTATTTTTGATGTAGCAAATTAATTTTAACATTTACTTAACAGTTTATTTTCGTCTTTTATTCATAAAATAATTGACCAGGCATAAGTTTATTTATCTATCTATTTATTTATGTATCTCTCTATTTATTTATTTATTTGTTGGGTTATTAACAACATCTTGTATATTCTACTTCCTGGCTGGGATTATTTTAGTTATATTTAAAATACATAATGGCTTTATAAAACATTATTGCACTATTAAGGATAAGAATGCAGCTGGGTATGGTGGCACATGCCTTTAAACTCAGCACTCCAGAGGCAGAGGAAGGCTGATCTCTGTGAGTTCAAGCTCAGGCTAGTCTACAGAGTGAGTCCTAGAACAGCCAGGGCTGTTACAAAAGAATCAGAATGCTAAGTCAACATATAAACAGGAGTGTTATATTCCTTCTTATTCATGCATTTCTCATCTAGTTACTCATTCTTTCACTAGCTTAACTGTTCCACTTGGTTGTTTATCTGAATTGGCATTTAATTTTATAGAAATAAACAGATATATTACCACCTTCTTAATTCTTCCTTTTTACACATGGAACAGATTACTCCTTTGTGCTTTGCTTTTTGTCTTCTCAGTATATGCTGTGCATCTTTCTGTCTCATTATTTACACAGCTGCATCATTCTTGCTGTGTGGATATCATACTTTATTTAACAAAGTTTTTTAATAGGCATTTTGGCTCTTTCCATATGTTTTCATTTATAAAAATTGCTGAAATAAATATGCTTCTGTTTATGCACTCTTCTAATGTTGAGGTATAGCTTCAGGATTGATTCTGAGATGTGAAACATCTGGAAAAATATTAAGACATGAGTAAATTTATTGGGCATTGCCATGTTTCTCACTAAAAGGATTGTGCTGCTCAGATCCTCACAAGGAATTATATCTTTCATAAGAATTTCACCTACAGAATGTATTGCCATAGTCCTTTTACATTGTCAGTGAGTGTTATGAGTAAAAAATTATGTTTCTCTGCTATTCTAGTTTGTATTTCTCTAAATATAAGTGGTTATGAATGTATTGCTGTATGTTTAAAGATTGCATCTGTTTATTTTAAATGTAATTTTTTTATATCTTTATAGTTTTACAAGTTCTTCATTTCCTTTTATCAATTTTGATTATTTTTTAAAATGTAAGTATAATTATATGACTCCCTCTTTTCCTTTCCTCCTTCTAACACAATTTCTGATACATCTTCCTCACCTCCCAGAAATTCATGACCTCTTTTATTATTGTCTTACCTATGTTTATTCATGCATAGATACATAAATACACTTTAATGAGTATGGTTAGTACTGTTCTGTGTGTATTATTTAAGGGCTCACCAGTTGGAATTGGATAAACACGAGGCTCCTCTTGAAATCATTCACTCCTTCTCTTTGCATTCTTCCGCAGCCTTTCAGTAGTTCCTTATGTAGGAAAGAATCTCTGTGATATTCCTATCTTTAGGATATGAGATCTATTGATGTTGACGTTGTTCAGGTCCTGTTTAGGCAGATAGATTGTTGTTGATGTATTATGGTTGTAGCTTCTTTGTCATGTCACGAAGTCAAAAATCTCCAGTAAACATCCTGATTTTCTGGCTCTTATGAATTTTCTAACCTTCTTCTAAGAAGTTCCCAGTGCTTTAGGTGCAGGTGCTGTGTTATAGAATTTTTCACTGCACCCTTGATTAGTTGTGCTAGGTATTATTACCAGCTGAGGGTTGTTTTTGTAATACTTTCTATTTGCTATGAAGAAAATGTATGGTAAGAGCTACACATATCTGTGAGTATAAGATTAAGTATTTACAAGACAGTTAGGAATCATGCTAGTTTAGTAAAGTAGGAGCTTCTCTAATGTCAATGACTTCACTAGTCCTGAGAAGTTACATAGGGTTCCAGCAACAGGCATGATTTCCTTTCTGTTAAGAGGACCTTATCTCTTTAGACAGCTTATGATGACCACTGACATATGAATGCCATCAGTAGACCTTTAGGGATGCCTTGCCATGCTACTCATTTTTGTGGTTCAGAGGACTCACAATTGAATAGAGCTGTTGAATTATTTCTTACCTTGAAAATTTTATTTTATTTATAGTACTGTGAATGCTGGTCCTCAAGGAGGAGTCAGATCTTGCTTGATTCTTTTGGGTCATTTGTCTGAATTGAGTTATCTCTTAGCAATAGGAACTTACCCTCAACCTTTGAGAAGCAGCCAGAGGAAGCAGCAAATGCCTACATTGTTTGGAGAGCTTCTTGGATTCCTTTGATCAACAACTTGGGTGGTTTCTTAAGACTAGTATTGGGATTTTTGTTAGTCTATGTCTCTTATGGGAAAGACTATCAACCTAACTAAAATGAAAAGTAAGAGGTAGTGAAGTTAAAAAGTTTAAAATTATAAGCAAAGTGGTTTGACTTGAAATTACATAACTATCTAAATTGTACCTCAAACTGACTAGAAAAAAAATTCTTAGGTACAGAATAGACATGGTGAGTTGACATACATAGACCAGTATGTGTGCATGTGAGTGCATTTGCCTGTGAGTGTTTACTTATATGTATTTGTTTTTAGTTGTGTACACCTGTGTTTGTTTGCATGACCAGAAGAGGGCATTGGATTTATCCCTCAATTTCTCCAATATTTTGAGAATTTCATTTCTCAATTTATATATTGAGAATTTATATATATGTGTATATATATATATATATATATAACTTATTTTGATCAGCTTCACTCCTAGTGGTTCCCACTCCTTTAATTTCTCTATTGTCCTATGTCCCACATTTTTCTACCAACTACACATTCCTTTCACATTTTAAACTGGCTAAATCTAATTAATGCTATCTGTATGTATGTATATAACCTATGAGGGGAAACATCTCTGAAGTAAACCAATTCTTCCTCTGTAGCAGCTAGTAACTTCTTATCAAGGTGGGAATTTATGAATTCCTACCCTAGTCATGATGGGTTTTGCCTATTCTTCTAATTTTCTCATATTAGAATTATAGATTACTACTCTTTTTCATCAGTGATTAAATTTTGTTTGTAGAAAATTTTGGACATGTACACATTGCATTCTCCCCATTCCCACCCCTGGCCACACTTCTCTAGCACCTCATCAACTCTCATCTCCTCCAACCCAAATCTCCTTTTTATATTCTCACATCCATGATTATTTGTTTTGTGTTTTAATCAGTGCAATTAACTACGGATATTTTTGTTACCACAAACTAAGGATGTCTGCTGGGGCATTGTATGAATTTTACTTGGTCTTATAATAAAAACCCAGAGCCAGATATTAGGGAAAAGCTGAAAGATCAGGGAGACAAAGGAACAAGTCACAGCTACTACTCACTCAGCAGATTCCTCAGGCATGGCTTCCCAAATCCTCAACCTGAATTCCTCTTGAGTCCTCAGCTGAAAGGGAAGGGGTGCCCAGGTGAAGGGCTGAACTCCTGCCTCCTCCCACCTTATATTACTTTCTTTCCACAATCATATCACTTTCTGTTTCAACTTTTCTAGTACTTGGATTAAAGGAGTGGGTGTGTGTGTGTGGGGTGTGTGTGGATGTGTGGGTGTGTGTATGTGTGTTTCCAAGTACTGTGAACATAGGCATAGGATCCCAAGTACTGAGATTAAAGGAGTGTGGCACAACCTACCTCTGGTTTGCCTTAACTTACAGAGGTCCAACCTCTACCTCCTGAGTGGTAGGATTGGTGTGTGTCACCACACCGTGATCTCTGTGGCGAAATCTGTGCCTGGCTCTGTCCTCTGATCTTCAGGCAAACATTATTACATACATAGTATATCATCACACTGGAGTCTGGTGAGCTCATTAGAGGGTGAGCAATTAAAGACAGTGGTTTTCCTCTTTCCCAGATTATATCAATAGTCTAGAGGGAATGACCAGGGCACCTCCCCCTTTTTCTTCTTATTGTTGATAGGTCAATCTTATACTGACCAAATGCTAGTAATGGGCCAGAATATTGTGAGATAACAGTTTTAATATGTGTATCTAGTCTAGAAAACTTTGTTTCTTACCCCTTTACCAAATCTTTTAATTTGCTCAACTTTCCAAATATTCAACAACTGAGAAAAAAAAAATAGTCTAGGAAGAAGTAATAACTTGCAGTTCTTACCCTTCTAGAACACAGAAAATCTTTATTGTGTTTTCCTGGATTAGGGTCCTGTTGCAAATCATGGGTAGTAGAACGTTACAGGTGATAGGAACAGTGCATATCACCTTCCATATCACCTCAGTGAGATTTTCCATAAACCAGTGCAGTTACTCTGGATCCTGCCTCCATGAGGCATTGTGTACTGTCCTGCACTGGCATCACCCACCAACATGCTCAGTGTGCATTTCCTAGAGCAGAACTGTCTAGCTAATGGAAATATTATAAAAAGCAGAAAAGTTTTAGTGCACTATCTTAAGTGTGCCTTACCCATACAAGCTCTTGGAATGTGGTTAACAAGGATGAGCTGTAAATATGTTAGCATTTTATATTTTAACAAATTTACATAGCCATAAGCAGTTAGTAGCTCACCTTGGATATCGCTTCTCTAGAGCAAGCTTTATAGATTTGTCAGGATAGTTCCTTTGATGTGTGTAGTAGAGTCAGAAGACTGTCTTTTTCTTGCTGGAGGACAATCAGTCATATGCCCTCCTTTTGCAGGCTTTGTGTACTCTGGCCATCAAACTTTTTAAATACAACAGAAATCTAAAATGATTTCATTGTGGATTTAGTTAGCTGATGGTAACTTACAAATAGAGCCTTTTACTCTTTGTTTACTTCCTTTATTCTTTAAGGCATCATCATGACTAGGAATTAAGTATTTCTGTGTTGGCTTCAATTTCTGCTATGGTTTTAGTTGGGAGGCAAGCAGTTATCTTCTCTCTTTAGCCCAGTTGAACTTAAATCCATTCAGTCAACTTACCATGATGCAGCATTTTTCTCCATGCTGGCTAGATTTATGTCAACTTAACATAATCTAGAGTCATTTTAGAAGAGGGAACCTCAACTGAGAAAATGTCTACACTAGACTGGCCTGTGGACAAACCTATAGTGCATTTTCTTGATTGATGGTTGATGTAGAGGGACCTTTTCTAGAGGTGCAACTTTAGACATGGTGGTCCTGAATGCTGTAAGAAAGCAGGCAGAGTCAGCTATGAAGAATGAACTAGAAAGCTCCTCTGTGGCCTCGGAATTAGTTCCTGCTTCTAGAATTTCCACCTTGAATTTATACCCTGACTTCCCTTGACGATGACTAGAATACAATGATGCATATAAATTGAAAGGTGAAATCAACCCTTTTCTCCTCATGTTGCTTTTGGTCATAGTGTTTCACTATAGCAATAGAAACTAAGACATTCCACTTGGCAGAAAATACTTAAGTCAGGCCTGAATAATTCTTCTGTCTCTCTTGGTATCTATAGATCTGAATAGATTTACATGGAGTATAGAAGAAAAATTTACAACTGCACTTTAAGGGTTACATGCTTCCTTAATATTAGTTGGATAAAATCATTGACTATAGCCTGAAAATATATTGGGATGAAATTTATTTCTTTATGTCGTGCTAGCTTGTGCTTTTTCTTGTTTACATATATCAGAGATAAAGAGAGTCCCGGATCTGACATTTTATTTCTCCAAAATCTTGTAAAGTTTCAGTTATAATGGGCTCAATAAATATGTGTTTCATCTAAGCCATTCTGACAGGTATAAGATAGAATCTCAGAGTCATTTTGATTTGAATTTATCCAATGGCAAATGAAACTGAACATTTTTTAAATGTTTCTCAGTCGTTCGATTCTTCTGTTGAGAATTCTCTGTTTAGATCTGTGTAGTGGAGAGCAGGTACCATCACCTTGACCTCTTGGCCAGCAAAGATCTGGGATTCACCTATGACCTTGAGGCACTAGACCTAGGGATGTGGTTGAAGAGCAGCTTAAGATCAGCGTACACATATGCAAAAGCCCCTCTTCCTGATCTTTCTCACACTCTTGGATGGATGACCTGATCTGCTGAACTTCAGCCTTGTGAACCAGTCCAGCTTTCCAAGAATTGTACAACTGTTTACTCTTTGTATCAGTGAGTTTGAACTTCCGAAATAAATAATATTCCTTTTCATCAGTTGCCAGTGATTTGTGTTAACTTTTAGCCCCCAACCATGGGGCAATGAAAAAACTTTAAAATGATTCTAAACATAAGAAACAAAGCCACATTGAGCTTCCTAGTCTCCCACGTCATGCCAGCAGCAGGGCAGAGACTACCAGCAGCTGCCTGGGAGATCTAGCCAGAAGCCAGCCACCATGAACTAAACTGCATGGCCAATTTCCACAGTCTCTCTAGCAAGCCTCAGTATAAAGAGGCTTCTCCCAGCCATTGCTTGCAGGTTTGGGAGCACAGCAGTGGGCTTAAAAACATAGCCCCATGATACTTAATACTGCTTTCCAGATTTATGGAGTTAACTGTAACTCATTGGTACCTCCACCGTGTTGAAAGCCTTGCAGGGCAGAGTCAGCAGCACTTCAGTTCTAGCTACATAATTTAGTAATTTAAAAATTATCCTGTTTAAAAAATAATTAAAAATATGAAATAAAACAGATCACTTGGAGAAAACTTCTAAATGGGTTGCAATGTAAGTAAAAATGTAGAAAGGCTTTAGAGAAAGAGAAAAATGAGTACAAGCAGCTATACAAAGATATAATTTTAAAAATTAAAATCTTTAAAATGACAGTAAAAATAATGTAAAAATAGCTACATAAAAATGGAAAATGTACAAAATATCTAAATTATGGATATTTACTGTATTTTTTTAAATTTTTTTAACTACTAATGAAGTAACTGCAAAAAGACATTTAATATAAAGGCTGAAGTTAAACCAACATAATCATTTTAAAGGTATATTGACTTTAAAATTTGGGTTTAAGGATATGTTGATTTGGAAAAGACATTCAGCTTTTGTTTCCACAAAAGATGAGAACCTCTGAATTGCTCCCACACTAATAGGGTTTGATGGACCAACACCACCCAAAGGTAACTGGCTGATATTATCCAGCCTCACATACTACTACAGCCAAGATTTAACAATAATTCTAAATTTTCTGAGAAACCTCATGAGATTACCAACACCTCATTCAGTAGGAAGTAGTATGGAAAGCTATACCCAAATTCCCAAAGTATTGTTTATCAATGTTTGTTTATATTATAGATGGTTAATGACTATAGTCAATCTCTTTCTAGGGAAAAAAGGATATGATATAGAAATGATTTAAAAAGATATATTATTGAATCTAGTTTGATCCAAAAAAATCTAAAAACAACTTTTAATTTCAAAATAGTTTATATTGGTATGGATTTTGGTTTATTGATACAAATTTAAGGTTAATTTTGTTATACTGTATCTACATTTCTATTCTTACTCTTGTTTAAAGTATTAAATTTATATAACTTATTTAAAATTAGAATGTATGCTTAAGAAATGCTGATTATTAGTTATCTATGATAATCAAATTATATTAGGGTCAGTTAAGTTTTTTAGATATACAAAAATATATTTCAACTAGGTAAGGTTCAAACAATTCAAAGACCTACAGAATATGGTATTTAAAATGTTTAAGAAGTTAGACTTTTCTGGACAATGAGACATGTCTTTTTCTAGTGACATTAATTTACTTCAAGAGGATGATGGGCAATGAAGAAACTCCATATGGAATTTACTTTCTTTGTGACAATAGTTAGCCACTGGGCAAGAAATTGTTCTTGCCTCACCTGCTTGACAGTATGCCATATAAACTGAACATATAGGACCCATAGAAAAATGACCAATGAACTTTGCCCACACAATCCAAGATAGTCCTTCAGGTTCCTACTTCACAGAAGAGAATGCCAGATATTTTGCAAGACACAAGGAGAAGTGACTGACAAACAATCCTTTTAATTTCCTTCTTCACAAAAAAAGTCTGTCAAAAATTCTAGATGTAAAGCTGAAGATGGATGCCCTGAAGTCACATTGAAACTTTGGGTGACTGTCCAGGCAACCAGATCTCTGTCATTTCTAGAATTTTCAAAGGTTGCTTGCTTGCACTTCCTGATTACTCAGATAATATATTTTCCTTTTCAGGTCTTTGATGGTGTTGAAGACCAGGTAGTTACAGTTACAACCATCTCATACCTTAGCTAAGAGTATTTAGGTACTAGATTCACATTATTCAAGATTACCAGCTTTAGAGTAATCTCTGTTTCTTGACACAGTTTTCTGAACATTCAATATAAGTTTCATTTTTGTTGTTCTTGTTAGTTGTAGTTTCTCCTTTTTTATGTAATTTTTTTCTTTTCCTGTCCTGTATATTATCTTGTTATTGTTTATATTGTATAAAGTATTACATTTAAGTTTAGGATTTTTTATTTAGACAAAAGGGGAAGATGTAGTAGATAACAGGTACCATTACTTTGACCTAGGCCAGTGTAGTTCTGGAATTCACCTATTACCTTGAGGCACTAGAATTTGGGGCTTGGCTGAAGTTCAACAGGTCAGGTCCTCCTTCTAAGATAATGAGAAAAAACAGGAAGAAGAATGGACTTTTGAGTATGTACACCCTGATCTTAAGCTGCTCTTCAACCAAGCCCCTAATTCTAGTGCCTTAAGGTCATAGGTAAATCTCAGATCTATGTTGGCCAAGAGGCCATGCCTCTAGAACAATATGATGGTGTCTGCTTTCCACTATAGATCTGTACCCCAGTATTTAATTGGAGTATTAGATTTGCTGATGTCTAGTTCAAAAACAGAAATGACAACTCATGCTAGAGTGGAGCAAGTGATACACTTCTTAGTTGTTGGTGAGAGTGAGAACTATATCCACTTTGGAAATCTTTATGGTGATTTCTCAGAAGATTTGGAGTTGCTATACCTTAAAACCTAGCTATACCACTCTTGGACATATACTCATAAGGACACTTGTTCACCTTGTTCATAGCAGCATTATTCATAATAGCTGAGACCTGGAAACAACCTAGATGCCCCTCAACTTGGTAATATATAAGAAACAATGTGGTGAATTTACATAATGAATTACTACTCAGCTGTTAAAAACAATGACACTCTACACCCTCTTTTCCACTTGACTCTAGAAGCTCGTCCAAGTGCTTAGCTGTGGATTTCTGCTTCTGCTTCCATCAGTTACTGAATGAAGGTTCTATGATGACAACTGGAATAATTATAAATCTTATTACGAGGAGGGCCAGTTCAGTCAAACTCTCCACTATTGCTTGGAGTCATTGTTGGTATTATTCTTGTAGATTCTTAAGGAATTTCCTAGTACAAGGTTTCTTCTTAATTCCACAATGGTTTCCTTTATCCATATATATATATATATATATATATATATATATATTGTTATCCCTCTCTGATTTTCTGCCAATTCAACCATCCAATTCCTTGATGTTCTCTTTCGATTTTTCCTTACTTCTTCCCTCATGCTCCCAATTTATTCAGGAGATCGTATGTATTTTTTTAATGAAAATTTATAATTTATTGACCCTATACAGTCTTCTTGTTTAGAAAAATAAAAACTTATTGTGGTGGAAGCCTTCATGCATTGTGTATTGCCCCTGAAGGAAAAATATTAATTAATCTAATTCAAACTGTCTTTTTTTCTTTTTTATTATGAATAAAATCACATTTTCTATCCGTGTATATCCTTATTCAAGGTCCCTTCCCCCTCACACCTCCTCAGGCCACTCTCTCTTCTCCACATCTCCCCATCTCCTCCCCAGCATGGGCAAGAAGTCCCAAGGTCCCAATATTACTCAGTTCAGCCTTTACTCCTGGCAGATCCAGTTTTCTGCCCCCAACATTGAGACTGAGTCAGGTGATCACTGGGATCCAAGGTTTCAGTCCAAGGTGTTTCAGATCCCAAGCTGTTCAGTGGCTGTGGTTGTGGTTGTGGTTTGCAGCTTGGGCATACTTTGCCTTTTGCTCTTTTTTTGTTGTTGTTTTTTGTTTTTTGTTTAGAGTCCACTAATGAATGAGGACATCCTTTCCTTATCTTTCTGGAGTTGAGACACCTTGCTCAGGAGGATATTCTCCAAATCCATCCATTTGCCTGCAAATTTTAGGTTATGCCTAAGAGGACATATTGCATATCTCTCTTGTGGTCTTGTTACCTAACCTCTCTGAGGTTGTGGATTGTAGCTTTGTTATCTTTTGCTTTACATTTAATATCCACTCATGAGTGAGTATATATTGTGCTTATTTTCTGGGTCTGGGTTACCTCACTCAGGATTCTTTTATATATATATATATATATATATATATATATATATATATATTTCCATCCATTTGCTTGTAAATTTAATGAAGTCTTTTTCAGTTGAGTCATACTCCATTGTGTAAATGTATCACATTTTCTTTATCCATTCTTCAGTTAAGGCGTGCCTAGGTTGTTTCCAAGTTCTAGCTATTATATCTAGCTCCAGAGACAGCTGATCCAAACTAATTGAAGCTCATTGACTCTGGATTGACAGCTGTGGAATCTTCCTGGGATTGAACTAGGTCCTCTGAATGTAGGTGACAGTTGTGTGGTTCGCTCATTTTGTGAGACCCCTGGCAGCAAGACCAGGACTTATTCCTAGTATATGAACTGGCTTTTGAAGCCCATTTCCTATGGAGGAATACCTTTCTCAGCCTTTATACAGGAGAGAGAGGCTTGATCCTGCTACAACTTGTTATGCCAGACTTTGTTGACTTCTCTTGAGAGGCCTTACCCTCTCTAAGGAGTAAATGTGGCGTGGGGGAAGGTGGGGGGGGATGATGAGGAGGGCAGGGTGGGATAACTATGGTTGGTATGTAAACTAAAAAAAATTAAAGAAACAACAACCACATAAAATTTTAAGGCAAATGGATGGACCTAAAAAAAAAAATCATCTTGAGTGAGATAACAGAAAGACAAAAATGATATGTACTCACTTTAAAGTAGATATTAGCTGTAAAATAAAGGATAACTATACTATAATGCACAGCCCTAGAGAAACAAGGTAACCAAGAAGGTTCAAGGGGAAATGCCTGGATCTCTCTGGGAAGAGGAAATAGAAGAGATTTTGTGAGTAGATTGTGGGTGCTTGTGAATGGGATAGGACGAGAGATCAGGTTGGAACACATGAAAGGAGAATACTAAAGGAGACTTCAAGAAGGAGGGGTGTAGGCTTTTCAGTATCAGATAAAGCCTGACACAAGAGAATCTCCCAAAAATCTACAAGGATGACCCCAGCTAAGACTCTTAGAAATAACAGATACATAGCCTGAACTGGCCATCTCCTATGACCAGGCAAGACCTCAAGTGGAGGGAATGGATAATCAACCCATTCACATAACCTTAAACCTATAGTCTTTCTGGCCTATGGGATTTTTGGGGGTAAGGGTGACCTAGAGATTTAGAGAGTTGCCAACCAGTGACTTGTCTAGCTTAAAACCCATGCCAGGAGAATAAGCCCACCTCTGATACTGGCTAGAGTACCAGGACCCACAGGCTGAATAAAGGAGAGACTTAGAATAGAACCAAAAATCTCTATGATGCCTAACTATATTCTGCCTAGCCCTATTGTCATCAGAGAGACTTCATCCAGCAACTGATGAAAACAAATGCCACAGTCAAACAATTGGCAGAGCTTGGGGAATCCTGCAAAGGAAGGGGAGTAAGGAGTCTAGGAGCCATAGCAGTCAAGGACACCACAGGAAAACCCAACTGACCTGTGCTCACAGGAGCTCACAGAGGCTGAACCAGGGAGCCTATATGGGACTCACCTATGAGCTCTGCATATATGCTACAGTTGTGTGGTTTGGTCTTTTTGTGGGACTCCTATCAGTAGAAACAGGGCTAACTCTCATAGTTTTACTGGCTTTTGTAACCCTACTCCTCATATTAGGTCACCTTATTCAGACTTAATACTTGGAGCAGTAGTCTTATTGCAAATTTGTTAATATACTTGGGAAACCTGCCCTTTCTTGAACAGAAACAGAGGAGTGTGTTGAGGGGGAAGGACCAGAGGAGTGTCGGGGGCAGAACTTGTTGAGAGAAGGGAAGGGAAACTTCATCCAGAATATAAAATAAACAAATAAATTAAAAAAATAAATCCTTGAAATAACATGACAGTTTTAATAATGACTCTACAGTCTCAGGTCATAGCTTATTCAGGATGAATACACCACACAAAACACCTTTTTAGGTAGTCAATTTTAAACCAGCAAGGACATTGTTTAGTTAAAATGAAGAAGACAGTCTTACTGATCTAGACAAAAATTAAGATCTATTTTATATATAAACAAATCTCCTGAAAGCTGAGTATTTTTGGACAATGGGCTGAATTCTATAAGGACTCGATATTCATTTTTTCTTTCTATTTTGTCTTCTTAACACCTTCATTCTCTTAAATCAGTTTTCTCAACAAGGCTGTCTGTTCACACAGATTCATGCTTTTCAGCTCTGTTGCTATAGAGAAAACATCTTTTATATGTGATTTAAAAATTCCTTACAAAGTACTCTTTTTGACCAGTGTTGACCCTCATCCTCCACAAATTTTCTGTGATTCCTGAGAGGGCAGCTCTACCTGAAGCTATTTATTTTTAGTGGGAGAATGAATGTCACATTTTTAAAATGTACTTAAAGGACTAACCCCAAAGAGACATTTTTATTGCAGCTACATATCTAGACTCTTCCATGGTATTTCCTTCTTCTAGTTCAAAATCTAATGAAAAGAATGGATTTGGAATATAAGGGTATTTGTGTCACTCATTCACTTAAAGCATTCCTACTGGGGTTTTCCCAGAAGTCCTGAGGAGATATTCTTGAAATATTTGTTCAAAGTTTATAGAAATGTCTCTTATTCAAAATTGGACATATAGGGTTACTGAATTTATTCTATGAAATAGCAATGTAAAAATGAAGTGTGTGAATTTAGTGTATTTTACTCCTTGTCCACAGTTGTGTTAGGCAGTGTTCTATTGCTGTGAAGACATGTCACAAAAACGGCAACTCTTAGAAAAGAAAGCATGACATTTATGTTTGATTACAGTTCAGAGATTTAGTCCATTATGAAAATGGAAAGAAGCATGGGGGCACACAGGGAGACATGGTACTGGAGTGATGGTTAGAGATCTGCATCTGGAAGGCCAGCAACAAGAAGAGGGAAAGCCAGCGGATCTGGCTTGGGCTCCTGAAACCCCAAAGCACACCCCCAATTACACACTTTTCCCAATAAAGCTACAACCTACTCCACAAGGCCATACTTCCTAATCCTTTCAAATAGACTCACTCCTATAAGCCTATGGAAGCCAATTTCCTTACAAGCACCACAAGAATTCCTCATATATACTTGCCTTTGAAATTCATTTTACTTTATCTGATATATAGTATATCACATATAATATGGTTCTGCTATTCTTTTCAGCTAGTGTGGACTATTTCTGTTCTTACACTTACAAACTAACTGTCCCCTCCACCCTGGTTTCAACACTCAGGGAGAAAACCTTTGTAATCACTTTTACTGTTTCTTACTTCAAAATTTATTTTCTTTGCCAATGGACTCATATTCATGATTATTAAACATGTCTTAGAGATTCTACTTTCCTACAATATTCTCTTTTCCCTCCAAGAATTCAATGTCTACATTGATAGATCCAAGTCATGAGAATCCACTCTTAGATTTCTCTCCACATCAGCCCACTGACTATGTAAATCATTGGTCCTATACAACATTTTATCTAGTCTTGTCTTCAAATGTATTATGGCAGTATCTGCCTCCTCTGCAAAAGAGTCCCCTGTTGGTTCTGCTTTCCTCTTTATTTCTGGATTTCTTAGATTCCACACTGGTTTTCTTTTCATCCCATACTATACTCCTCTGAAGTCTCTTTTGTCATCACTGATAGCTTTGGAGTGTGAATGTGCCTCTTTAGGGTATATACCCAGAAGTGGTATGGCTGGGTCCTTGGGGAGATTGATTCTCAATTTTCTGAGAAACCGCCATATTGCATTCCAAAGTGGCTGAACAAGCTTACACTCCCACCAACAATGGAGGAGTGTTCCCCTTGTACCACATACTCTCCAACATAGGCTGTCATCTGTGCCTTTTATCTTAGCCAACCTAACAGGTGTTAGGTGGTATCTCAAAGTTGTTTTGATTTGCATTTCTCTGATGGCTAAAGATGAAGAGCACTTTTTCAGGTGCTTTTCAGCCATGCGTAGTTCCTCTGCTGAGAATTCCCTTTTTAGATCTGTACCCCATTTTTTGATAGGGTTATTCAAGGTTTTGTTCTCTAAATTCTTGAGCTCTTTATATACCTTAGAAATCAGTCCTCTATCACTTGTAGGGTTGGTGAAAATCTTTTCCCATTCTGTAGGCTGTCGTTTTGTCCTATTGACAGTGTCCTTGGCTTTGCAGAAGCTTCCCAGCTTTAAGAGATCCCACTTATTGATTGTTGGTCTTAGTGTCTGTGCCACTGGTGTTATATTTAGGAAGTGGTGGCCTGTGCCAATTTGTAGAAGTGTATTTCCCACTTTCTTTTCTATCAAGTTCAAAGTGGTTGGGTTTAAGTTGAAATCTTTGATCCACTTGGATTTGAGTTTTGTGCAGGGTGACAGACTTGGATCTATTTGCATTTTTCTACACACTTCCATCCAGCTATGCCAACACCATTTGTTAAATATACTATCTTCTTTCCATTGAATGTTTTGGGCCTCAATGTCAAAGATCAGGTGTTCATAGGTTTTTGGGTTAATGTCTGGATCCTCAATTCTATTCCATTGGTCCACTTCATAATAGCTGCAAATAGTATTAAATATCTTGGAATAACTG
>PVIH01015129.1:35529-50920 GCA_004025045.1 Sigmodon hispidus
TATCAGAAAATGGAAAGCTCTCCCATGTTCCTGGATTGGTAGGATCAACATAGTAAAAATGGCAATTCTACCAAAGGCAATCTACAGATTCAATGCACTGCCTATCAAAATCCCAACACAATATTTTTTGGACCTTGAAAGAACAATACTCAGTTTCATTTGGAATAACAGGAAAGCCAGGATTGCCAAAACAATTTTATTCAACAAAAGAACCTCAGGAGGTATCACCATCCCTGACTTCAAGCTATACTATAGAGCTACAGTAATAAAAACAGCCTGGTTCCAAACTTTCTAATAGTGTCATACTGAACACAAATGAACCACATCCACTATACCCTCTCCTTCTCAGGATGGATTGTAAGGTGTTTCCCATCTCTCTGACCTCGTCTTTGTCCTCTAAATCCTTCTGTTACTCTGCATTGTGTGTGGCTTCATTTCTCTCTAACTGGACAACTTATTCCTTTCTCAGAAACAGATTCTTTACAAATGTTCTTTCTTTGTCTGCAGCAAATACCACTTGGGTTTTTTGTTTGTTTTTGTTTTGTTTTGTCTCAGTATTTTCTCTTTTCACTGAGATATCTGTTAGGATGTATGATTTCAGAGAGATTGGTTGTCTATCTTTTTCAAATTTGTTATCAACACTCAAACTCCTGGCTTACATCAGTGTTTGTCGCTCAGTGGGTCATAAAGAAATTCTCCCCCTGCCTCTGATATAACCAAATGAGTCATATAGACATGATAATCTTGTCTACTACCTACCTTGAATTCCTTCTTATTGAGAGAAGCCTTCCCCTATTTAACTCAGAATGTTGTTTAAAAATTAAGTGTTATTATTAATTGAGTGTAATTATATAAAAGAGCTTGACAAAAATTTTGTTCCATTCTTCTCTATTTACTATTTTTTCTCATTTATATAAATTCTTCATTCAAATGAAATCATATCAGTTAGTCAAATAAAATGACATTATCTTAGATGTTTTTGTGTGTACTAGAAAATAATTGATTTTTTTATTAGAACTTTTATTGAAAAGTAACAGGAATCATGTCTGACTTGAGTATCTCTGTATATTAGAAATTCTTTCTGTTTTAAGTTGCTTTCTTGAGTGATTGTTTAAATAGAATAATATTTTAATTATTGATATTCAGAAATACAAGTTTTAATAAGCATACACATTTATGTAAGTGACACAGTTAACTACAATCATAAGGAAATGTAGTCTAATCACTTTAAATTACTTTAGCAAAATTAAAATACATTTTCCTATATTTATAACACAAATTTTACAATTTTTATTGTACTCAAAATTAAACTCCAATTCAAAATTTCACTTTCTAATTTTCTATTGCTACTCAAAATATAGTTTATTTTTCTATAGCTATCTTGTACAACATAACCTTGATATGTTTTGATAGTTCCAATATCTTTACATTGGGATCTTTAGAATATTTTACTAAGACAATCATTGTCCTCAACAATTTCTCCTTCATGTTTTTTTTTAATTTGTATATATAATTTTTGTCCCACTGTATTAGTAAAATCTGCACTAAAATTTTGAATGGCACATATGCCATTGTATCATCTGAATCTTACGAAGAAATATTCATTGTTTATCATTGAGTATGATGATGTCTATAAAGCTTTTTATAAATCTTTAAGATGTAAAAGGAATTGTCTTCTGTTCCAAGTTTGCAAAGATGCCTCTTTTTTTTTAATTAAACTTAAATACTGTGTTTTATTTTTATTTTGTGAGTTGGTTTGAACATGCTTGGAATATTTTTTTTTTTTACAACGCCATTGTGTAGCATGAATAGTGTTGAGATCAAATGAACAGTGAAAGACTATATTAAATATAATTTTCAGATTCCAAGCTGTTCCGTGGTTATGTTTTGCAGCTTGGGTGTTCTTTACTTTTTTTTAAGTCCACTAATGAGTGAGTACATCCCCTGGGTTATCTTTCTGAGTTTGTGATACCTCGCTCAGGAGGATATTTTCCAATTCCATCCATTTGCTTGCAAATTTTAGGATATCATTTTTTCTTACTGCTGAGTAGTACTCCATTGTATAGATGTACCACAGTTTGTTAATCCATTCTTCAGTTGAGGGGCATCTAAGTTATTTCCAAGTTCTTGCTATTAAGAATAATGATGCTATGAAAATAGTTGAGCAAATGCTTTTGGGGTGTGAATGTACATCTTTAGGGTATATGCTCAATAGTGGTATTGCTGGATCCTTGGGGAGATTGATTCCCAGTTTTCTGAGAAATCACCATACTGCATTCTAGAGTGGCTAAACAAGTTTACACTCCCACCAACAATAAAGGAGTGCTTCTCTTGCTCCACATCCTCTCCAGCATAGGCTGTCATTTGTGTTTTTAATCTTAGCCATTCTGATAGGTGTAAGGTTACAGTATCTCAAAGTTGTTTTGATTTGCATTTCTCTGATGGCACCAACCCTACAAGTGATAGAGGACTGATCTCTAAAATATATAGAGAACTCAAGAAACCAGAGCCCAAATCCCTAAATAACCCAATTAAAAAATGGTGTTCAGAACTAAAAAGGGAATTCTCAGCAGAAGAATTACAAATGACTGAAAGGCATTCAAAATGCTCAACATCTTTAGCCAGCAAAGATGCTTCTTATTGAGATGTTGTATTTGTGGAGTATATTATTTTTTCATTTACTAATGTAATCTTATTTTCTGCTCATACACTCCCTCTATATTTCCTATAATACAGTCATACAATAATTCTATTGAGTGAATTTTTATCCAGGTTTTTACATACATATTAAACTGAACTTGGTCCTGATTTTTTACTTCTTTTTATTTTTTAATTCAACTGCTTATAAACTTTTTCATCAATATTCATAGTCTAGTCACTTTTTTTTGCTCTAATGTGTATTTTTCTGATGGTATGAATTTAAGTAGTTTTGTGCAAGTGACATTTTATTCTTTTGAGAATTGCTAGAATTTGTCAAAGATAGCCTCTAGGCCTGGGGTTTTCTGTCTTACAATTTCTGAAAAATGAATTTAATGTCTCTGGTGAATATAGAATTTCTCAAATTATCTATTCCTTTCCCATTGAGTTTCAACAATTTGCATCTTTTGAGGAATGGATCACTTTTACATCTATTGTTTTATTATTTTTTAGCATTCATAACTTTATTGTATTTTCTTGATATATGTGGATGTCTCACAGAAGTGAGAAGAGGACATCTCATCCTCTAAAACTGGAGTTTCAGACATTTTTAAGGAAACATAGTAGGATCTGCAACTTAAACCTGGGTCCCTGTGGAAGAGCATCAAGTGCTTTTAAGAGCACTAAGCATCTCTCCACTTTTCCTTTCTTGAAGGTCTATTTATAAGTGTTTCAACCTTTCTTTACTGATATAATATTTATTTGTTCTTGTTCTTTCTTTTCTTTTAAATTTCTTTTCTTGATCAATCTTGTGTGACTTTTCTTATGGAGATAATAAGAAATGGTTGCTGATGGCACAGGCCTAAAGGCCTGTTAAAAATTAAATTAAATTTAAATTAAATTAATTTAAATTAAAATCCCAGCCCTTGAGAGGCAGAGGCAGGTGGTTCTCTGTGAGTTTGAGGTCAGGCCTGATTACAAAGCAAGTTCTAGGACAGCAAGAGCAGAGAAACCTTGTCTCAAAAATAACAACAACAAGTCAAAATAAAAACAAACAAACAACAATAAGAAGATAAATATCTATTCAGCCCAGATAAAGAAAACACTAAAGGATCAAAGAAACAATTCTGTCCAAATTCATCTTGGCAAACTAATGCATTTGTTAAGTTTACTTATATGGTCATTGGGAACTCCAATCAGCAGTGCTACTAAGAAGTCCTAGAGGATTCTTATGGGCAGTGATACCACTGACAAATTGCATCCAGAACATGGATAATTCAAGAAGAGTCCTCTGAGAGGCTATGGTCAGCTGTATTACTATGGATTTCCATACCAGGCAATGCACAATATTAGAATTGATGCAACCCAAAGTGATTGTGTGTGACCTTAGAGGACAATTCTCATGCACTCTGATGGGCCTTTTCATGTTTTGTCATTACTATTTGAAACTGAGAACTTTTCAAAGCAGTAGCTGTTTTGTTAATTTTCTTCTTAAGGTTTGCTTTTTTTTTTAACTGGGGAAGAGTGAGAAAGAAGTCCTACTGTGGGATTATGTTCTTGTACATTGTTAATATTTGTTTCTCCTATTGGTTTAATAAAATGGTGATTGGCCAGAAGGCAGGAAGGAAGTATATGGTGGCTAACAAAAATAAAAATAAAAAAATCTCTAGGAAGAGGAAGAGCAGAGCAGAGATCCAAGGGCAGATGAGAATGTTGTTCTTAAAAAACGTACAAAACCATGTGGCTAATCATAGGTTAAGAAAATATATGTGTAGTAATCTTATTTGCATTTCCACCCTTGATAAGCCATGCTTATGATTATTATCCTCTGTATAGTTATTGTTAACTCTAAAGCATTTTTAAATTCTTTTTACTGTTTTTTTGATAAATACAAAATAAAGAAGGAAAAAAAAAAGAAAAAAAAGAGTTAGCAATTAATATGCCTGAGCTATAGGCTAAATAGAATATAATTAATATAAGCCTTATTGTCCTTCTTTGGCACTCAGCAGCTGGGGAGAGTAGGTCCAGACCTCAGGACTAGGCTACATAGTCCTCTGCTACAGTAGGGTTTCTTATGTTTAGGGAAAGTGCAGGGGTGAATATCTGGAGGGCAATGGTTAAACCTCATCCTAGAAATTCCATCTTCTCCCCTGCCAGGCAACTATGTCTTTACATTATTTGTTTTATTCTCAATCAGGTAAGCATCTTTAACTCCTTTGCTTCTTATTAGAGGGAGCATGCAGTAAGTTTGATTTGGGCTGTGTTATCACTATGGCTTTCTCCATATACCACCTGTTTAGTTCTGCTAGTCTTTTCTTGTATTTTGTGATGGCCAGTGTTGTATGACAATGAGATTAGATTAGACCAATGGGTACCCAAATAGCCAACATAATAGTTTAGTTGGCTAACTGGGCAAAAGCAATCACCATCACCTGCATGGATGGACATTGGTCTGTTTAGAGCTTGGATAAAATGAAACAAGATGGACATAAGGCTGAATTTTCTCTGTTTGAATAGAGATGCCTATTTTATCAGTCACATGGACATTTGTACTTTTGTTCTTCTACCTACTGAGTGAAAATAGAATTTCATGTGAGAGTTAATGTTGATTGTCACCTTGACTGAATATAAAATCAATTAAAAGAAATGTTTTAGCATGCCTATGAAGACATTTCTAGTAATAATTAATGAAGGGAGAAGACCCTCACTTTTATTATGTGCCACCTCATCTAAGATCACAGATGTAGATACCTGAAGAAAACATACTTCTACCTCTTTGCCTGCCTCATTTTTCAATAGTGAGTAAGCCCATTTCTGCTGCTGCTATAATTCTTGGCTAGCATCATACTCCAGCTTCTTTGGGTTTCAAAATGGAACACAGATCAGTGACACTCCAGGAATCTTTCAGTCCTTCAGCTCTCTATTGAAGCAATTGAAGCAGCCTGCTTCACAAACTGAGCAACTACGGTTGCTCAGCAGCAACTTCAAAGATGCTGATGGCTACTATTGGTTTATCCAGCTATATTAGTGAAACTCTCCCTCCCTCCCTCTTCTCTTTCACACACACACACACGTATATTAGTTCTGTTCTAAACCATACATCTATTGGTTCTGAACTGCCTATTCAATCTCTTTCTTAGGCTTTTAGTCCTACTTTCCTTATTCTTCAGCTTCAAAAGTCAGATCAAATGACATCTCAGATCTCATAATTTTATGATATATATTTTTATTTTAAATCTCTCTGTCTCAGTATCCCTGTTTGGCTCTGCCTTTATGTTTGTCTGTTTCTATCTCTGTCAAAATCTATCTCTTTCCTCCTCCCCATGTTGTGTATGTATGAGTGTTCGTGTGTTGAGACAAAATTTTGCCCTATTACTCTATTACCCAGGCTGTTGGGCTAACCTCAAACTGACTGTGTTGTCCAGACTGTCCCCAAACCCATGGCAATTCTCTCACCATAGCTTCCTGCACAAGTTTTAGAATTGTTTCTATGAAGGCATGAAGCCAACATGTTAGCTCTTAATTTTACTCTGAGGATCTGCTCTTCTCATGTACTTGCCTCTTAAGCATAAGCCTGAATGACAGAGGACATCTATGAGGTGACTTCATGTTACTTCAAGACATTGGCACAAGAAATGAGAACTCATCCAAAGTAAAAATGAAATGTACAGATAGAATTTTATGAAGCCAATGTCTCTTTTTCTTGCATTTCTTTTATATCACCTTTGTCCATGTAATCCTTTTGCCACCCCCTTTACAGTATCCCTTTTACTAATTGTATATGTAACTATTTCAGTCTGATTCCATATTACCTGGTTCCTTTTCAGGCTTCTCATTCAATTAGAGAATTTATTTGAGGGCTTACTGCATTTGTAACATATGGCATTGTATCACATACTATAACTGCTCAAAGAAAAAAAATTGAAACCTCATTTACATAAACTTAATGACTATATTATTTAATGACTGTATTATTACATATGTTCTATATCCCAGTGAGCATTGTTTATGTTATGCACACAGTCCTTGTTTGTATAAAAATCATAGAATATGAAATGTCTCCCACAGGCTTATGTGTTAAAACACTTGGATACCAAATGGAATACTTTTATTTTTAATGACATTTCATTATTTATTTGCATGCATATATGTATGTATTCATATGTGTTTATTTATTCTGGCAACCTCAGAAGAGGACATGGATGTGAGGCAGTTGTGAGCTGCCCAATGTCTGTGCTGAGAACCAAACACTGGTTCTCTGAAAGGACAGTAAGAGTTCTTAAGCTCTGACACAACTTTCTAGCCCCCGAAGATGTTATTTTAGGAGGTTGTGGAACTTTGGAAACTGTGATATATTTTTTTGGAACAGGTGGATATATAGGCCTTGAAAGTGGATTGACTTCTGGTTCCTGTCAAGCTTCGTTTTTACTTTGTAATCCTCCAAGATGTGGAAAGCACACCAAATGTCTACCTCTGTTGATTGAACCTTAGCCACTCAGCCTTCTTCATCATAATGAACTAATGTGCTCTGAAACAATGAGCTAAAATAAAATTCCATTCTTGTTTGTACCTTCTGTGAGGCACTTTGTCACTGCTTTTTGTACAGAGCAGCACAACAAAAACAAAAATAATGTTTTAAATATACTTCTGATTCCAATCTAATTCCAATAAGATGTTAATATTTTCTGCATTTAACACAGTCTATTTCATCCGATCAGATTATATTGCTGTAATGTGTATAAAACCACATATAAACACAGACTGAGTTTGGTAGCAAATGTAAATTTAAGCATATAAAATCTATTAGCTAAATTTGTTCTGTCAAGGATTAAAATAGAAAATTAATTCTTTCCTGATTTTCCCAATTACTTAAATTATGCTGATTATTTCTATTATTATTGTAATGATTTTGATTTTGTAACATAATTTCTGCTATTCTATAAAAGTAGTGACTTTGAACTATTCTTTTCTTTGCAAAGTTTTTCTACCTAAGCAGGAAGTACCAGATAGAAATTGTTCATGAACCCTATAGGTGTCATTTGCTTTTCAACAATGGATGTTTCATTAACACACTTGACTTCCTATGAATCCCTTTGGCCTCATAAAAATAGTTACCCCTCCTTTCCTTAATATCTACATTAATGTCTAAGCATGCAGGGTCTGGGAGTTAGACTGCCTGAGTTTTATTTTTCACATCTCTTCTTTGAAGTACCTTATCAGGGACAAAGACAGGTAGATTTATTTCCTGTCTTTTTTTGATCATGTACTTTGTAAAATATATATTTGTGAGGTGAATATAAGAATTAGATTTCTAACACCTGGAGTTACATAGAACCATACTTGATGTTAGTAAGAAAAAAATAAATGTCAATACTTGTAATGGTTAACACTGATGGTCAAGTTGACACTATCTGAAGCCATACATGGCCAAGTCCCAGGCACACTTGTCAGGGATCATCTTGATGAGGTTAGAATTTTTCTTTTGTCATCTGCCTATGGATGCTATGTGACCAGCTTTCTTACACCCCTGTCACCATGACTTCGCAGCCAAGGTGGACTGTACTCTGACATAAGAAATAACTTTTCCTTCTTAAGTTATGATACTCAAGATGTTTTACTACAGCTATTAGGGAAGTACCTAATATGACATCCTAGCAATCTGTGTCCTCTTTGCATTATTATTATTTCACTTATAGCTAAAGTCCCACCAAGCATTGTTTATTTCCCATTGAAAAAGAAGTGATAAGGATCCAAGATACTAAATTAATTTCAACTACAATTATGTTGTTGAGTTCAGATTTAAATATCTCTATTTATTTATATTTTTCTGTTAAGACTGCCGTCTGCTCAATGTTAATGAAAAGTTAGATGTGTTTGAATGAATAAATAACTTATTCTCAGGGATTTGAAAGAAAGATCTGAAAAGGGCCTCCTAGTACTCAGAGGGCAACAGGTATGGTTTCCAACCTGCAAGAACCAGCTAGCTTCGGATTCCTCTCTGAGTATGGACATTCTTGGCAGAGTCTCATAACTGCAGGTGGAGGGAGCACACAGCAGCTGTTTTGACAGCCTGGTGAGGGAGTCTACCACATATGCCAGAACTTGGGGTATAACACAGCCTCTCTGGTTGCCTGTATTCATATCCATCTGTTGCAAGTGGCATTTTGCCCAATCATAATGAAAGAATCAACCAAAGAGGATTTTGTGAAAAATAACTTTTTTTCCTCCTAAGAGTGTGTGACCATCTGCCTCGGGCCTGGAAATACCCTGGTCCTTTAGAGCATGCTAACAAAGTCACACTGAACTCTTAATTCAGAGAAATAAAGGTAAGATTGATTGGATATTTCTAGAACATTTGTGGCTTCAATTAATTTTTACATTTAAAATTATTGAGCCTAAAATGAATGACAAGGAAAGGATTCAAAGTCCACTCAGAACTGGAATTATTTGCACGCATTATCTTTTTTAATTTTCACAATGGCTTTTCAAGTCTCAAATTAATATACCCTTTTAAACTTGTAAGAAATGTTCAACTTGAAGAAATTCATTTGCTTGGCTGCTATCATCACAGTCCTTCTGAATGGTGGGACCTGGGTTTGGAAGACAGACTTAGAGATCCTTTCAAATACCTGACTTTCACCACATCTCTGACATCTTTTCTTACAGGCACACACAATAAACTGTGATATCTACCTATTATCTATCTATCTATCTATCTATCTATCTATCTATCTATCTATCATCTATCTATTTATTTATCTATCAACCATCTATCATCTATCTATCTATCTATCTATCTATCTATCTATCTATCTATCTTCTTTCAAATTTTGTTTCTTATTTTTTCTTCAGTAGCTTTTCTCACAAGATTAAGTTCCCAATGACCCTGAGAGTTTTTTAACTTCAGAAAACAAGGTTGAATAAAAATTGGTCCCCACTGCTAGCTTTGGTCACAATAAACAGGAGAAAAGTTTCAGGAGCTTAGAGTCTCTGAGATGTCTTTTGAAATTTATAAATAATAGTAATGATTTTATTATTAAATTTTAAAACTTTTTATTTTATACACTGGAAAATAAGGTGTGTGTGTGTGTGTGTTTGTGTGTGTGTGTATCTGTGTGTGTGTGTGTGTGTGTGTGTGTGAGAGAGAGAGAGAGAGAGAGAGAGAGAGAGAGAGAGAGAGAGACAGTAGGAAGAGAAGGGGAGGAAATGAAAATCACAGGGACACAGGGAATACAATTACATCACCTCTTACTCTAAATCTGTCTTATCAGTTAATACAATGACAGACTCCTAATTTGGCCAGAACAATTTAAATATCAAATAGTAAGTAAGATGTTGACACAGTGGAATTGTCCCTGTCCCATGTGGGAGTCAGTAGCTACTGGCAACTATTCAAATTAACTAAAGGTAAAGTTTTAAAGTCCATTTCTTTAGTTTCACTGGTTTTATTTCATTTGCTGAAAAGCTGTACATTTGATATCACAGAGTGTTCCCCACATTTCAGAAAGTTCTATTGGGACTGTCTTCCCGTGAACTGTTGGGGGTGTACAGACTGTGCAGCAGCACAACAGTTTCTTGGTGGAAGTCTCTGGAGGATGTTGAAACAGTAACTCATTCTCTGGAGTGCAAGAGTGAAGATGTAACTTCAAAATCATTCTTCCTTAAGTCATTTTAGATGTGACTCTGTTCCATTATTGATGTATCAAAGGAAAAATAAACATAAATGAGTATTAAAGTTTGGTCTCCTCCCTTATTCAATAAATCCAACACAATGATTAAAATGTATATATGTTAACATGGATTGATTTATCAATTTTATAGCATATCCATTACTATGAGATCAATAAACCAACAATAAACAAAGGAAATCCAGCAGGACACCACACAAAATGCCCTGAAAATATTTTTGTTTGCTTTGTTTGTTTTATGTATTATAATTTCTTCTGGAATTTACTATGCAATAAAAGTTGGTCTTGAACTCCTGATTCTCCTGCCTCTTCTTCCCCAGTACTCATTTCACAGGTTTGTGTCACTATGCCTATTTTGTGTGGTGCCAGGAATCTCACCCAGGGCTTTGTACATTCTAGGCAAGCACTATATTGACTAAACTATAGCTCCAGGTTTCCATCTAAATGAACGGTAGTGATTATAATTCTGGAATTATTTTAGAATACTTTCTATACCCACACTTAGCCACACCTGTCCCTAGAAGTTCTTAATATCTGAATCCTATGCATTAAATCCAACATCCATCCCTGATGTGTTGCTATATTTGATTAATAAAGTAACTGTTTTGCACTACGGCAAGACAGAATGCAGCAGAAATCCAATGGAGATTTGGGAAGAAGAGTAGAGTCAGGGCTGACTCTTTGAGAAACTGGGGGAAGGAAGTTGTATTGGAACACAGGTAAGCGATACATAGATATGTGGCGATACACAGATTGATAGAAATGGGTTAATTTAAGATGAAAGAGATAGTTAGCAATAAACCTGAGCCATAGAAATAGTTTGTAATTAATTAGCTTTTGAGTGATTATTTTGTAAACAGCTATGGGATCACAGTGGCAGGGCAAGACAGAGAAAATAATTCCAGCTACATATCCCTTTCTTGGTTTTGGCAAGAGTTCATGTCTTTTACCAATTAATGTTTGATTGTTAATGAGTCATATTCCAGTCTTGTCCATTTTTTCTTCAGCTTTCTTGACAGTGGATGATGAGTAAATAGTATTAAATAATCTCTGCAGCTGTTGAGCTATGAAGAGAAGATAAAAATAGGACCCACTGTGAAATGTCAGCAATAGAAGCAAACTCAGACCTTTCCATTATGCCCCTCATGCCTGATAAATGGGGCTGCAGCAATTTGAAAAGAAGATGCTGTTGTTAATGCTGCTGAGGGTTTTGTGAAGTCCTTGGCCTATGATTTATCCCCAGGGGTCTCCTTTTTCCACCCATCTCTTTATGCTGTTGTTGACAATTAGTCAACAATTCTCTTTAGGTACCAAGGAAGGAGATGCTGAAGCCGGTTTGCTTGACTCAGAATGGTACATTAGCATCTCAACCATGCAAAACTCAGCCCAAAGACATGTCAGACATGCAAATTTCAGGTTGATATTTTCAAGGATGATTTCTCTTAACTTTATTCTGGAGATTGGTTGAGCACTTGTAATATAAATTTTCTTGGGAGCACAGTGTCTCATAAAAAAAAGCTGAAATTCAAAGCACTCTAGTTCCAAGAGTGTAAGCTATGAGGGCTCCAAATGAGATGGTTGCTTTATCTATTACTATTAAGTACAGATTCACACATCTAAATAAGCATCAGCTGAAAAACCCAAGGACAACATGTGGCCACGCTAGATGTTTCATCTGCATTCCTCAGTAGTCCTAGACCACCACATGCTGCACATTTTTATAGGGTCCTGGAATTTAAATAGCTTCTGGTCTAATATGCCTTCATAATTCTGGAAAACTGCTTCAATGACTTGAACACCCTCTTCCCCCAGAAGAAGAAAACTATACTATAGTGCTTTTACATTTTTTAACCTATATGGCTGTAGGCAACAGAAGGTCATAAGGTCCAGCTTATGCTTAGATAGCATAGCTCTGGTGTGAATATCTAGAATGGCTCTACATGGCTAATACTGTCTTTGGGATAGGAATATTGTGAGTCAGCACAAAATGGCTGACACCGAATGTCTAAGGAGTCTAAAGAATATGTTGTTCTAATCTTGTCCTATACTCCTTGTAGAATGCCACTCTTGTTGATGCTATGTAAAATAGCCTTGAGGTCAGAGAAAGGTTTTGTTAACTTCACCAGCCTGTGTGTATGTGCACTTAGGTCTGTGTGGAGTGGAAGAACTGAGGGAATATTAGTCTTCCTGCTTAATTCCCTAATGATATTCACTAGAGTGACTGTCATTTATTTCATAAGGAAAGTACTATTTATAATGCCATCAATACGGAAAGAGAGAGAGGGAGGGAAGGCAGGAGGGAGGGAAAAACAGAGAGAGGGAGAAAAAGAGACAGGGGGAGAGAAAGAGATAGCTGTGGGAAGTATAATAAAGGTATACTTCAGTGAGATTTGAAATATACACTGAATACAAATTATTTGAACTATTCATGTGAGAAAAGCCTGGGATGGAGAGAACTTTCATATTCTGTTATATTTGCAAACTTTCTACAGATTTGAATAAAAACTCATTATTACTACAGCTTTGAGCTCACTCTAAGTTGAGTAGGAATGATTAGCCACCAATAAAACAATATCTGATTAGGAAAGCAATTCTGGGGCACTACATGAATAACTCACAAACTAGGCAGGGCCAGCATCACAATCAGTTGCACAGGTGATTTACTATTTCTACAAAATGCTCTAGCTGAATTAATTTTTACTTAGAACTGAGTCACTGCAGAAAGCGGCACAAGATATTAGTAGTTTCAGTCAGACACTGGAAAGAGTTCTGTCAGATATCTTCCAGAGGTTACAATGAATCACACAGCTACTTATTTTGAGCAGCCCCACAAGTACAGCAGGAAGGTAAGAGGCAATTCAGAGGCCTGGTAGTAAGACCTAGAATGACTTAGATGTGACTTTCTTCCTTTGCTCCTTCCGTCTTTTCCTCCTTCCCTCCCATCCTTTCCTTCCTTCCTTCCTTCCTTCCTTCCTTCCTTCCTTCCTTCCTTCTTTCTTTCCTTTCCTGTTTGCTTGTTGCTATATTTTAGAATCTTATTCTAAAATAAGAATGGTCAAAGAAGAAAATAAGATTAGAGTGAATGTAGAAATCTAAAGGCTTTGCTGAGATGTATGCATTAGTATAATATGGCTCACTGATGGAGCATCTGAGTACCTAACTGCACTGTTTTTTAATTTAAATCCTTATTCTACCATTTAGACTCCCTTAAACTGACCCCATTAGCTGTATCTTTGTCATATGTTTATATCCCTTTTTATGGTGTTTATACCTGTGAAAAATAGTAGGAAATAAGGCTTAATAAAGCTTAAATCTCTCTGTACACTTTTTCTTTCAATAGCAGTCCTGCTCAGGCATTTCTGTATTACTGGAGGCCAGGAAGTGTTTCCCAAGTGGTAAAAATTAGCTCCATACCTAAATACAGGATGCATTCTGAAATTAATTGTATTAGAAATAAAAGAATGTGCATAGACATATAATACTTAGCCTGTCTATCCTTTGTTTTGAGGAGAGCTATGATAGCCAGAGAAATTGCTAAACCAGAAGGAAGTTCTGCTCTACTTGGAGAATTTTCATTTTCCATGCTATCAATGTCTCCTTTTCTAGGATAGACATGAAGTCATGACCTTGGTAGTGAAGAATCACATAACTCACTTGGCATTTAGCAATGTGGACAAGTGAGACTTCCTATTTGCAGTATTTTTTGGCATAGCCAGCTGGCTTGATCTGGGTGAGACACTGTCAAAGACAATTCAGGGAAATTTAAAGTTGAAGAATTTGGCTCATAGGCAGTATTCCATATCTTCTAAAGGATGCTGCCTAAGCTATCTAAAAATTGTTTGGAAAATTCTATTCATTGAATAACACTCTGCTGAGAAACAGGATTTATTATTTAAATAACGAGTTTAGGGAAGAGTAGTACTATTAGTAGTTTTAACCTTACATAGCCTGACTTTCCTTTGCCATGACAAGAGCTTATTTCCTCAAAAGACAACACTAACACTCTGTATCTTTTGACAGACTTACTAGTTATCTATTGATGTGCAGCAAATAACATTGTGTTAGTAAATCAAAGCATTTAAGTTGTTTCAGGGTCAATAGGAATATGTAACATGTCTGCAGCTATACATCCTCTCAAAGGGATGAATTGTACTCAGGGCTACAGTGACCTCCAAACTTGGATGGATTCCTTCACAGCTCCATTATTTGTCAGTTGCTTGGTTTTCCGAGGATACCTGTCCTTCCCCTACATGTAGGTACCTCCAGAAGATGAGACACAACTCACTAGAGTGAGCCTACTGAGCAGGAAAGGAAGAAAGACTAACTAGAAGGCAATGGCTCTTTATCATTTTGTCTTGGGAGTGACACTTTTTATGTATTCCCATTTTCTTTTTTTTTATTGTGAAATTACAATATTCATCTGTGTTCAAGGAAAGGGAACTAACACATGTTAGATGAAGACCAATGTTCTCCTAGAGTGTTTCTGTAGATATCACCAGCAGAATAGTAATCCAAGGCCATGTGCTTCTAATACTTCTTTCGGTACAACTTCATCCACAATGATTTGATTTCTTATTTCTGTCTTACCATGTTAGTCTCAGATAGATGTAAATTCAATCTAGATTACAATATTTTCATTTTTACCATATCTCTCTGTCTTTATCTAATTAATAAACACTGTTAGCTTTTAAAAGTAATTCCTAGCTACAGTAATAAAAACAGCCTGGTACTGGCATAAAAACAGACTTGTGGACTAATGGAATAGAATTGAGGATCCAGACATTAACCCAAAAACCTATGAACACTTGATCTTTGACAAAGAGGCCCAAAATATTCAATGGAAAAAAGATAGTATATTTAACAAATGATGTTGGCATAGCTGGATGGAAGTGTGTAGAAAAATGCAAATAGATCCGAGCCTGTCACCCTGCACAAAACTCAAATCCAAGTGGATCAAAGACCTCAACTTAAACCCAACCACTTTGAACTTGATAGAAAAGAAAGTGGGAAATACACTTCTACAAATTGGCACAGGCCACCACTTCCTAAATATAACACCAGTGGCA
>PVIH01015130.1:0-50838 GCA_004025045.1 Sigmodon hispidus
GGGGGGAAGGGGGGGGACGGGACACGGGACTGAACTCATCCTGTGCTTATTTCTCAAGTTCCCAAATCTATAAATGGGATAGACATAGAAGTTGGCAGAATTCTCCTGTGGAGTGACGGCTATTACAGTTGGAATGGCTAAATACAGCCTATAGAGAAAGTGAATCAAAATCAGTAATGCATCCCCGGAGGAATTGCAGACATTAGTGCCACCATCAAGGAAAGATGCAGAGGTGCTGGTTAAAGGCATCTCCCCTTATCTATCTGGCTTCAGGTGAGTAAGCTGTCCTGAGGGGAGTTCTCTCAGGTCACAGCACCACAAGCAACCAGCCATGTATGAACCTGCAGATTCCCTGCTTCAGAATAAATTCTAAGTGAGCTTCTGGAGACTCAGTTTTGCTTTCCAGCCTCTAGTAATTCTGAGTTCAGTTCCCACACTTATTGCTACAAAGGAGTAACACACACAGCTGTGAGGTTTAACATCGAGAACATGTAAAGTCAGCTTAGATGCAGCCTCTAGGCATCCTGGAAGAATGATCTAGAACTGAGTGTAGTAAGTGATCCTACTTATGAAAAGTCATCTATCTCAGGCCATGGTGCTGCATTCTAAAAAGAAAAGCAGGAAAGATGTCTTTGTTTCAGCAAGCCAGACCTTAGGGTTCTGAAGTTGCCATTGTCCCCGGCCTTGTCGGCTAACAGGGACCCTCAAAGGCTAGTGTCCCCCGCCCAGAGACACCTCAGCTCATGCTGAAACCCTGCAAGTTTTTGAGCCCTACTTCTGGGAGATCATGTTCAGTAACATCATGCCTGAGGTTAGCATGTGCCTGCATGACAGTACTGCACCTGTGCTGCACTCAACTGAGCCCATAGTTGCAGTATAACTGTTAAATGCAGTGACCCCCCCCCCAAACTATTCAATTTGCACAGAATAACTGACCGGCGGGGCTCAGCTGAAGACAGGACATCTGTATCAACCACCCAACTCACAAAGCTGAGGGGTTATTTCAGAGGGAGGTCAGTCAGAGAGTGCTAATGCTGTGAGATGCTGCCTTCTATACAGGATCTGCCTGAACCCCATGCAGCTGTGGTTTCCTGAATATGGTCAAGCTGCTGAAAACTTGCAGTATGGCTTGGGCAGAGTCTTGCACAGGCCCCCACAACAGCTTAGAAGCCACTGGCAGTTGATTGTAGAGGCACAAAGCCACTTCTTTCTGGAGGGGCTTAGCCAACAGTGCAGTGGATGCGCCCACATCATGCTCAGTTGTCAGAGTACTAGTGGGCAGGCTCACTGGGTTTACGGAGAAATGTTCAGAAGGCATGTTAGGGTGTCCAAGTTACAGAGAGCATGGCAGGTGGTTCGTGAGATACCTTTGTGACCATTGCTTTAATGCCTGCCTATTCAGCCTAGTAGATCACACCAGGGAAGAAGGTTAAATGCCTCGTGTCTTTAGTGTCTATACAAAGGCCTATCAAAGCATATTAATCTCAGAACAGGACATTGCCTTCTGGATTTCCTACACTAGTCTTGAAGTTTACACCTACTCAAAGAGGCAAATCACCAGTCACTTCTAGGCTCTATTGGCATCTCCTCCTGCCTCACCATGGTTCAACAGTAACCCTAAGACAACTGTCCACAGTATCTTAGAACAGATTGATAGCAACAAATATTTGGATTTTAGCAGGAAGTTGGGTTTTGTTTGCCAGCTTGTCTCAGGTTATAATTACTTGTCTAGAGAAAATAAAAAAAATAGCAGCTCCATCAGATTGCCTGTAGGCAAGTCTGTAGGGAATTTTCTTGATTAATGATTGGTGAGCAAGTGAGGGCCCGGCTCCCTGGAGATTTTTGCTGCCCTTGGGCAGGTGGCCTACGTTATTGTAAAAAGCAGGCTGAGAAACCTTATTGTAAGTTTCAAGTAAAGCTAGAGATGCAGTTTCTTCTGTGATTTTTCTTCAGTTCCTGCCACGGCTTCCCTCGGTGGACTGTGGACTTGGGAAAACAAACCCTTTCTTCCCCAAGTTGCTTTGGAGCATGTTTTTCACAGCCATAGAAACCCACCCTAATCCTAGATGACTTCAGTTACTACAATTAAGACCCAACAAAATTCCCTCTCATTAAGTTCACTAAGCATATACTCATGTGATGGGCTCTGCCCCTCCAACCTCACCTGATGCCAAATCTGAGATCAAGACATTTCGAGCACCAAGCATCTAACCAAGTTCCAGCCTTGAGAGACCCAAAACACAAACAGCAGAGCTAAAGTGGCACCCGCTGCAGCTACATTGGCCTGCAATTTTCAGCTGGAGCCCACTGACCCTACCACCCACACCCCATCCCTCCCAGCTCCACCTGAACTGAAGCATGTAAAAATTAGAGTGTCCATATCCCTCTTAATCTGCCTCACTGGACTCAGCTCTGGATTACACCTGGGTGGAACCATAGCAGCATGACTTGCATATTTGTGGTTCAATGTCAACCTGTAGGCTGAGCATTTGGCAGGCTCATCCTCGCAGATCAACCACCCACAGTGCCTTCACCACGCACCTTAGAGCGCCCAGCTAGAGCCACTCAGGTTCCATGTACTTCTGGAACCTCTTTTGCCTGTAATGGGCATTTGGAGCATGTAGTTGTGGTCCTGCCTGCAGCAGTCTTCACCGTGGCCACCACTCATGTTAGCGCTACTCTTAGGAACCAGTTCCTGCATTTGGCAGAGACTGAGCAGGTGAATGCCATCAGGTACACAGATCTGAGGCAAATAGAAACTTCTGGCTTCCCTAAACAAGAAAAGTCACCCAGGAGAAATGGGGCTTGTTGGAGCCTTAATTCATTCAGATACAGTGCCCTTCCTGATCACATGGCTCTCTTGTCTATACTGCAGCTGGATTCACTTTGGCCAGCACTCTGTATTGAGCCTGCACTCAGGGAAGCCAGTGCCTTCACTTCCCCAGGAGAATCCAGGCTTTTAGGGACCATTCGAGAGCAAAGAAGCCTATAAGCCAAGTATCCCAGAGGCAGGCTTGCTTCCTCATACTCCCCCCCCCCCACACTCCTCCCCGCAAGTGAACGGAGATGTATGACCATCTCAGCCTTGGGACTCCCAGGAGAGCAGTCAGAAAACAGTGCTCCTTACACAATCCCCTGAACAACATACCCTGCTGCCATACCCCATCTGGCACATTTTCACTCTTCAGATGTGTGCAAAGGCAGGCACCTTCTGGCTCATGCTCTTCTTTGGCTTCCTAGCAGCCCAGCTGATCCCGTTTCTAAGGAATTCTTTAGCAGCCTACTCCAAAAAGCAACACTAGGAAGCTTAAGAAGAAAACCATTTTCCCTCCAGACCTGGCCTTTGAATCCAATTTTTCTAAGTAGGGGACCTTGTCCAGTGGTAAGGAAGCTTGGCAATGCAGGAACCTGGGATATTTGGTTTCTTGGGGAATTGAGGTTAAGCTACCCCCTCAGGTCCACCTCTAGTTTAAGCCTGTTTGAGCTAGTTTTTAGCTGTTTTCTTTAACCAAGTTCAAAGCCACTGTGGTTTAATAGCTTATCTATCACCCAGGCTCTGACTCCTCAGTGTTAAAGATTTAGACAAGAGAATGTTCCAAGTGGCATAGGCAAGAGCTTTGTTTTAGCTACAGAAGAACTGAGCGCATTTCTTCCCCATTGAGAGAAAGAGTTTCATGAAGAAAGCATTGTTCTGACAGAAAGCAACCCAGGGAGGCACAGAAAGGGTAGGGAGATTTCCAGAAAACCCTAAGGAACAGCATGCCCCAAGAGTCAGTAGCAGGCAGGCTGGCACCATTGACCAGACACGAGGCGGCCATAGTATGTAAGACTGCAGCCCTCGGTTTAAAAATTACCCAGGAAGATAACTGACATTAGCTTTCCAGCTGCAGCGTTTTCCAGATCTCCCCCCTCAGCCCCGTTTTCTTTTCTAGGTCTCCAGTGCTGTAAGAGTCTCCCCACCACCTCCCTTTGCCCTATCCCAACAGAAGACGAGACCCTAACAAGTTTTCAAAGCAGACTGGGTTTTATAAAGTGTGGAGATTCACGCCCACTCTTGCTCCCAAAGCATTTTGGGTGAGCAGCCTGGCCTCTGGCTTCTCATAGGCTCTTTCTCTTCCTCAGTTAGCAGCTAGATCCCGCCTCTATCCTGGCCAGTGACCAATAGCAGCAAAGGTAGCTGAGAATTTTATAGCCAGGCTGGACTGTTTCTCCTCCCACCACACCACCACACAAACACCTGCTTCCCATATGTAGTCATCCCTTAATTAAAACATGGGCCAGCCTGCGCTCATTCCTACCTAGACTTTTTTTTTTTTTTTTTTTTTTTTTTTTTTTTTTTTTTTTTTTTTTTTTTTTTTTTTTTTTTTTTTTTTTTTTTTTTTTTTTTTTTTTTTTTTTTTTTTTTTTTTTTGCTTCTATGTTGTTAGATATCACCTGGTGTGCCCATAAGCCCAGTTTATCAGAGCTTTTCTCCTCATTTTACACCTCAGGCCTTGGGGAAGGGTTTCAGCACATGGAATTTAAGCAGCTCCAAGAGTTGTGTTGTCTAAGAAAATGTCTTCTCTCTAAGACACTTTTCTGTTAACTTGCTCTGGTGATCCCAAGATTTTCTATTTGTTCTTTTGTGGGTGGAGTTTCTTTGGCCCCAAATAAACGTTGTCTTATGGCAGCGGAGGGGGGTAGTTAAAGACAATTGCCTTCTACTTAGTTTCACACGCCTCTTCTCCCTCAGTGGAAGAGTCCAGAGATGCAGGAGTCACGTCACCATTAGTGCTCTCACGTGGACCAGTCTAGGGACTTAGGTGCCCATGTGCCCCAAGGCCCTTAGGACAAGAGAGAATTTGGGATAAACTTTTCCAGAAGCACCGGATTGAGAGGACAGGCCACAGTACCAAAGGACTTAGAAAACGGGGTGGGGGGGGTGGGGGGGTAGGGTGCACCATGATTGGTGGCAGGTAAATTTGACTAAAGCCTCTTGCCTCAGGATTGCCCCAGATCAGATGCTCCAGAGACAAAAACATGAACCTTAGGCCCCAGGTGCTCATGCTTTTCCTGGTACTGACTTGAGCACCACTTTCTTTCAGATTCCAAAACCTCACCAGCTTACTCTCTCTGCTTCCTTTGTTCCCTGACTCCATGAACTCCCAAGGTCCCCCAACCAAGAGTGCTGCTTGCCTCTTCAAATGAAGCCAAAGCTGTCCTCCAGGGCTACCTGCGCCACCTGGCTTGTCCCTGGCTCCATGCCAGCACTTCCTTCTCCTCCAAATAGTACCTGCGCTATTTGGCTGCTGCCATTTTTGTCCTTGTCATTTAAATTTCCTAGAAGGACATGACTATGCTTTTAATCCAAAGGCAAGGTCACGGTATCCTTTTAAAAACTTAGTTTTAATGTTTATTCATTTTGATTTTTATGTGTATGTGTGTTCCCTGTGCATATATGTCTTGCACCATCTGTGTGCTTGGTTCCTGAGAAGGTAGCCTGGAACTAGAGTTACAGATGATTGTGAGCCACTGGGACTCAAACCTGGAAGAGCAGCCGGTGCTCTCTCTCAACCCTTGAGCCCTGTCTTGAGTCGAATGTATGTTTTCTGAATAAACAGACAAGAAGCAGAAGAGGAGTGGATATTGTGAAGGCTGATGTTGGTTGTTAGTTTGGCTTCATCTGAAATTACCTAAAATACAAATGACTGGGCACACATGTGAGGGAGTTTTTTTAGTTAAATTATTTGAAGTGTAAAGATCCACTTCAAATCTTCAAGGTGAAAAGATCTGCCTTTACTCTGGGCCACACCTTCTGTTGGCAGCCTATATAGAGAACATGGAAGAAGGAAGCTTCCTCTGCCTGTGGCTCTCACTTTTGTTAGCAAGTCTATTTCTTTGCTGGCATCAGAGCCTGCTTCTTCAGGATTCTGGCATATACTGACGACCGACTGAGACATCCAGCCTTGTGGTTTGAATGACTATTAAACTTTTGGACTTTCCACTGGTAGACATTCATTGTTGGACTAGCTGAACCACAGCCTGTAAAGGATTGTAATTAATCCTCTTTCTATACTTATATAGATTCATTCCATAAGTTCTGTTCTTCTAGAGAATCCTAGCTAATACAGATTTTTAAAAATCAAATTATTCGTTCAGTCTTTTAGTGATAGCATTTGAGTAAGTTCTGGAATTCTTTAAGCTCTAGAATTCATACAGCTGGTTTATAAGAGCAGGAAGACAAAATAGCTGGAGGGTGGAATAAAAAAAGATTTGAGCCAAGAAGAAGTCCCGTTCTTCCCTGTCCTGAGTGCTGCCTATCACAGCTATGGGGCAGCTCCGAGGTCTTGGGAGGTGTTACAGTGCACTAAGGAAATATGCATCGTCTGTGTCGGTAGCCACATGACACTAAGACCTGGACCATGTCACATGAGCTCAGTGGGCTTTGATTTCTTTGCAGAAAAGTGTGAATATTATGCACTCTGACTTCTTAATGAGCTAACACAGAGGAAGTACAGCAATGGCAATGATATAGTAAGTCTTAACTTGTTATGTAGTATTTTTTTGCTAGGTCACACATGCTCACTAAAGTTTAACTGTGAAAACTTACTATCTTGGTTAATGTCAGCTTGACACAAGCTGGAATCATTTTGGAAGTGGGAACCTCAGATGAGAAAATACTCCCACCAGATTGGAGTGTGGGCAAGTCTGTGGTCCATTTTCTTGGCTGATAATTGATATGGGAGAGTCCCGCTCACTGTGTGAAGCACTGCCCATGGGCTGACAGACCAGGTGCTGTAAAGAAGTTGGCTGAGCAAGCCATGTGGTAGCAAGCTAGGAATCAGCCTCTATAGCAGCTTCTCATTCCGGTTTCTGCCTTAAGACCCTGTCCTGACTTTTCCTCAGTGATGTGGAACTGGAAGATGAAATCATTGCTTTGCCCTCAACTTGCTTTTGGTCTTTATCACAGCACTAGAAACCTAACAAAGACATGCACCGAGCCCTAAGTGTGCACCATCAGCTGACTGGGAATTTCAGGACAATGCTGAGAGAGCTTTGACCTGCCAAATGCTCCTGCTAACAGGTAGATTCCTAAAGATGAGGGAATCCTGTGTGCGGCTCCAGTGCAGAGCCTGATTGATCTATTTGTGTTCTTTAGATTAGAAGGAAAAGTATCTCCTTTGTGGAGAATAGCGCAGCTATAAATAGTTAATTTAGTGTCTCATGGATATGCATAGACATGGTGACGGCGGATATTGCATAATGTCAAACAAGACTGTCCTTTTGGTCTCCAGTCAGGTCCTAGGCTCAGTTCTAGAAGCTAAAGGGGTATCATGGTGGCTGTCTTCCCTGAGGAGAAATGGATGAGTAGCTGAAGATGGAGCAGTGTGGCAGGTGAGTCTCTGAGGAACACCCTGAAGTGCAGCCATGTGGGGTCTTGCCCATCTGCAGCATCTCCTGGGAGCATCTGCCCTGGGCTGAGCCTTTCCAGAGGAGGAAGCCGGATTCCCATGGTGGCTATGATGTGTGTGAAGAGAGGAAATGATGGGTCAGTCTGAGGCTGTTCTCCAGTCGCTGGCTTCAGTTCATGTCTCTTCAGCCTGGGACAGTGGTTCTTTTCGATTTGGTTCCCAATCATACTTAATGGGGACTTTGGACCTGGGTGGGGTCTGAGAAACTGCATTTCCAGCTGATCCTCATGTGGGCATATTAGGCAAGCCTTGAAGAGCAAGGTTCCTAGGCCCTGCCAAGCACTCTGGGAAACCTCTCCTGCCTGTTCTATTTTAGCCAGGACTGTGAGAGACTCTCCCAGGAATATTTCCATGCGGAGGACAGACAAGAATCTGGGAGCAGAGAGCTGCAACCGAGTTCTACATTGTCCTCTTGATGGGCCCTGAGGAAAGTCCTTTACTGAGGAGGCAACTGGCATCCCCACCTTTCTTTGAACCCTCTGTGGAATGAGCACTAACCTACCTCTGCTGGTTCTAGAGCTTTCCTGACATGTGACTTAACTGATTTGTGCTATTGACCAGAGCTGCCCTGTGCCCTGTGCCCTGTGCCCTGTGCCCTTTGCTCTGGGGTCTCCGACAAATAGAGGCTCCAAGGCTGCCAGGTACCTCATGCTCAGAGGACAGTGAGAGATGACAAGAGACTTATCTCACCAAGCTCACCAGCTGCCCTATCATCTACTTAATTAACTGAAAGTGCAATGACCCTAAAGTCTCAGTGGCATTGGGAATGACCTTTGATGCCTCTGAATGCGGATGGCAGAGAGGTGGGCAGTGCTGGGCTGTGGTGACATCTCCCATGGATGGCCAAGCAGCCTCAGTTAATCGTGGCTATTAAACTCCTTTCTTGGGAGTTGTTTTTGATTCCCGAGGAATAGATTAAGAGTGTTTTGAGTCCCCTGGGGTCTCCTATGGAGTATAATTATAGCTGCACTGGAATCAGAATTCAGGTCAACAATTACCTTTAATGAGATGTCTGAAGAGCATGGTCAGTGAGATGGAGGCCTCAGGGGAGAAGGGGGAGCAAGTAGTCAGACAAGTAGGGGGTAAGGAATGAAGGCTTTATAAAAGATGAATGGAAAAGAGACTGTGGGGGGGGGACAGCCAATGAGAGGCCTGGAGAGGGGAAGTAGAAAGGAGACAGGCCAGGAGAGGAGACAGGTCCAGAAACAGGACTGAGTCCGGGCATCCGTGAGGGGCCTGCCATCATGGAGCAGACATTTCTGCTGTGTCTGTCGGGACACGGCAGAGGAGGGTGACTATTGTCACGGGCACCCAGGCTTGCTTCTATCCCTGAACACACCCCTTTTGAGCTGTGTTGCTTTGGGCTCATCCCTAAGCCTGTCTGAGCCGGTTTCCTAATGTGTCAAATAGATATTAAACACAAAAGGTTGAAACACTCTTCAGAATGGACTGCTCTCCGTAGTGTGTCAGGTGGACAATGAATTGCTGATTTAAGGAGGGGTCTGAGTATGAGACACATTAGCCCTGTCTAAGAGGTCAAGGCCAGTTGATAGCAGAATTGTTTTGGCTTGTCTTATTTCCATTGCTACCAAGGCAAATGTACATTAGAGACATGCCTGCTCTGCACAGAGACTCTGACATGTCCACAGGCCATGGAACTTGGGGCTGGTGATAGATTCCCTTTATCAACCGTGGCAGGAATGGAAGCACCATCCGTACAAACTTTTACAGGTCAGATTTTCTCATTTTCCCCCTGTGTGCCAGGGTACAGCCATTTCAGAGACCACCTGGGGTGTCCATGCCCCTTTGAGTGGTCTGGCACACTCAGTCTCATGCACCCCGGAACTCACCTCTAGCTGGAGGACAGTGACAGTCTGAGAAGCTGGCTGGCTGTCCTTTCCCTTTTAGAGTCTGCCAGTGGACCATGAGAAAGTTCACTCCAACTACGTGACTCTGCAGGCTGCTCCTAGCCAATGACCACCAGCCAGGGATACTGGCTGGGTCATTTCTTCCCATCCCAGAGAGAGGGTTCCTCCCCTCCCTCCCCTCTTCCTACCCCTTCCTCTTTCTCTCCCCCATCCCTGCACCACGTCTTTTGTGGTTCTGTATTCTTCTCAGCCTCCAAGCCCTTCTCTAGTCCTTGATCCTTCTGCCTCCATGCTTCCCTCCACCCTCTTCACCCTGTTCCACCCCTACCCTGCATCCTTCTGCCTCCATGTTTCCCTCCACCCTCTTCACCCCTCCACCCCTACCCTGCATCCTTCTGCCTCCATGCTTTCCTACACCCTCTTCACCCCTCCACTCCTACCCTGGCATCCTTCCTTCAGGGTCAAACACCATCTGTCACAGCCTGAAGATAAAATAAAGGTACACCCTTCACCTTTTCCAGGATTTTCCCTCTGCAAACCTTCTGTATCTTGTGATGGTTCTTGTATCTGAGAGTGAAGAAGTGGGGTGGGCAGTCAGGCAAACAGACCCTGGGATAAACTCTACTTATGTGTTGATGTGGTGATGGCAGTAAGTATGTGACAATCAAAGACCTAGAGAAATGGCCAGAGGCTGTTCCCCTCCTGTGACATATTGAATTCTATGTCCTGCCAATGCCTTAAGTAGCTAGCACCACTTATCCCAAAAGACAGTCTGGCTATCATCCCTCCAGGAAGGCCTCCATGGTACCTGCCAGGCACGCTTGGGTACACCTGTATCTTTGAGCATCCCCTGGACCTTGTAGCACCACAGTGTAGTAATTATCAACCCTTTATTGCAGTGTATAGATGAATAAAGCAGTGTTTGGTAAAGGCAGCAATATCTGTATTAATTTTTTCAGCACCACTATAGTTTCTGGCACATATTAGAACCCCATAAACACTAGGAGAGATAGGATGGGTACTTACCTCGTGAACGAGGACAGTGTGAGGTCTTACATATGACAGGGAGTGGAGTGGCTATGTCACCTCCAGCCTACTGATACTCTGGGAGCCTCCAGGAATGGGGAGCAGGCATGGACGCTCAGCTGACTTTACCAAGGCCCTGGTGCTTGTATGATTGACATCATCCACGCCATTCAGTAGCCCCATTGGCATGATTTAGTTGTAAAATATTTCCCATAGGCCCATTTGTTTCAGCACTTGGTCCCCAGCTGGTGTCGCTGTTTTGGATGTTGTGGAACATTTTGAGAGAACACTTGACTGAGAAAACTGAATCACTGGAGGTTTTGAGGTTTGTGGTAGTTTGAATGAGAACATCTCTCATAAACTCATGCATTTTATCACTAGGCTCTTAGTTGGTGATGATGTTTGGGGAGATTTAGGAGGTGTGGCCTGGTTGGAGGAAATATGTCACAGGCAGCCAACTTTGAGAGTGTAAATGGCTCGTGTCTGCCATTTGCAGTTCACTGTTTTATGCCTGTGTTTCAGGATGTATGGTCTTAGCATCCTGCTCCAAGCTCCATGCTTACCTGCTTCAGTGCTTCCCCATTATGGTAATGGACTCTTCTCTCTCCAGATATGTAAGTCCAAATTTACTCTTCTTTCTGTTAATTGCCTTGGCCATGGAATTTTCATCATAGCAATAGAAAAGTGATACCCAGGTGATAACTGAGCCCTGCTTCCAATTCCAGCTTCTCTCTGCTTGATCAACTGAAATGTGAGCCCGCAGCCTCATACTGCTGTTATCATGTTTTATCATGATGGACTGAGTTCCTCAAAACTGTGAGCCAAAACAGAGTTATTTTAAAAAGGTGACCTATACAACCACATAATAGCTCCTAAAGGGATAATTATCAATACCCAGAGGGATGAACAGACATCCTAAGACCAGATCCTGAAGATCCCAGGTCACTAGAAGCTCAGTCTGCCTAGGTTTTATCCCCGAACACTTGAAGAGGAAAATCAGTTGCAGCCCCCTCCCTACACACACACACACACACACACACACACACACACACACACACACACTGAGATGTGTTTTCTCTGGGGAAGAAAATCAAAAGACCACATTTAGGAAGAGGATGCAGGGACGGGACTCATCACCTGATGGCTCCTACTCCAGTTTAATCATTCTGTAACTAATTAATGGGGTCATTAATGCATTTCAAAGAGAAAGAACTATGATTAAAGGTTAATGCCGTTGGTGCCATGCATCCCACCTGAAATTACATTATAAAAATGTCCAGAGTGTTTAATTGAACCTATAAGTAACAATGTAATTACACTCAGTGTATGTGCCTCTGCATCTATTTGCTCCTCTCTGAAGCGCAGAGAGCCCCACATGGGCCAATTAAAGGAGAGCATGGAGATTTTCTAAAACTGTCTGCATCTCTCTGTCCTTCTAGTCTCCTCTGTTATGTCCACACCCACAGGGGATAAATGATAGGTGACCTGGTCACTGTGCGTGTGTGTGTGTGTGTGTGTGTGTGTGTGTGTGTGTGTGTGGTGCATGTATATTCTCCTATGTGTGGGAGCCAGGGGACCACCCTGGCTGCGATGCCTCAGATGCTATGCATCTTGTTTTATTGACAGAGTTTCTTGCTGGCCTGGAGCTTGCTCATTCAGCTATGCTGATTGACTGGTCAGCAAGACCCAGGGATCAGCCTGTCTTTACCTCAGTGCTGGAACAAGTACACACAACAGCAACTGTCTCATCTCCATGGTTCTGGGGATTGAACTCAGGTCCTCCATGTTGACCTTGCCAGCTGAGCCATCTCCTCCACACCAGTGTAACGGGTTATAATGTCAACATAATACCTTCTGGACTCTGCAGCCACTCCACTAGCACATGCCGATGCAGTGGCTATGCTGCAGGTGGCTTTTAGGTTCCTTCAGCAATCTGTCCCACCATCCCCAGGATATTAACTACAATCACTGAAATCCCTACCACTTTAGTTAACCATGTGAAGCAACCAAAGCAGCAAGAAAATGCGTAGCTCATCACCACTTTCCTGGACAATGCTGAGATAAGAAGGAGTGAGTCTTTGTTTAAAAAGGAGGAGGTATTTCAAGGGCATGAACAGTATGTGCAAAGAATAGGGTGTTGTGAAAGAATAACATTGGTTTGGAGAATAAGGGTCCCAGGTCCAGACAGCTGCAGCTTCCTCAGCCCCTCCTTCACCCCCACCTTGTTGGGATCAGCTGTTGTGCTGGCCTCAAATATTTACCTCCAAATGTAACTAGCCTCACCCTGTTACTTAGGGTTTTTTAAAGATTTTTTTTCCATGCTAGTATTTAAATTTTTTTTCTTGGTAATAATAACTCTGATTGGAGTAACATGGCATATCAAGCTAGGTTTAATTTGCATTCCCTTAATGTCTAAGGGTATTGAACATTTTTAAACAACAAATATAAAATATAAAACAAAAACCATCACATTGAAGTTGGACAAGGCTGACAAACAGGAGGAAAAGAGCCCCTAGAGAAGGCACGAGAATCAGATCCACTCATTCCTACACTCACAAGTCCCATTAAAAATACTAAATTGAAAGTCATTGTAGACACACAGAGGACCCGGCGCAGACCTGTGTAGATCCTGTGCTTGTTGCTTCAGTCTCTGTGAGTTCATATGAGCTTTAGGCAGTGGATTTAGAGAGCCTCATTCTCCTGGTGTCCTCCATCCATCCCCTCTGAGACTCACAAACCTTCTGCCTCCTCTCTGTGGGATTCCCTGAGCTCTGAGGGGAAAGATTTGATGGAGGCATTACATTTTGACTGATGTATTCCAAGGTCTGTCTCTCTGAAACATCTGGCTGTAGGTATATGTATTTTTTCCCCAACTGTTATAAGAGGAAATCTCTCTGATGGTGGCTGAATAAGGCACCAATTTATGAATTATGACACCCAATTATAAGTTATTTATTTTTATTAATATTATTATTAGATTAGTAGTATTTGGTTTTGCCCTAGGTCTCTGGCCTTTCTAGTCTCTGGTTCTGGGTCACCAAATCATTGCTGGGTATGGGTTCCATCTTGTGGGGTGGGCCTTAAGTCAATCAGACATGGTTGGTCACTCTCACAGTTTTGTACACCATTGTCCTGGCATATTTTGCAGGCAGGACAGATTGTAAGTCAAAGGTTTTATGGCTGGGTTAGTCTTTTTCTTTCAGTAGCCTGCAGAGAACCTTCCCATACCAAAGACACTAGAAGGCTGAGGTGAAGGCTCTATGTCGGCACCAGTTGGGCTGATCTCTCCATATGTTCAGTTGCTCTACGGGTGTTGTCTTCAGCAATGGGGCCTGCTGCCCATTTGTGGAGAGTGGCCTGGTGTCCTGTCAGCAGCCTGGGTTGTTTGGGGATTTCCACGAGAAACATTTAACCATCAACTCAATTGTAAGCCAATCCCAGTACTGGAAGAGTTATTTGGCAACAAGAGATAGCTGGTGGGGATTTGTTTTCCTCATTATTTGAAGACTGCATTAGGATCCCTTTCATATATTTTAGGAATTTCACTTCACTAGGTTTCCATAAAGCCTTCAAATGTCCCTCAATTGTAGCCTCCCACTCTTCCCTCAACCCTGTCTCCTCTCCTCTTCCCCTGATCCTCCCACTCCCAGACACTCCCCTGCTTCAGTCCACCCATAAAATATATTCCATTTTCCCCTCCAACGGAGATTCATGCTTCATCCAGGTTCCTTTCTCTATATCCTCTGCTTGGTCTATGCAATATAGTTTAGTTATCGTTTATTCAATGGCTAATATCCACATATAAGTGAATACATACCATCCTTCTGGGTCTGGAGTACCTCACTCAAGATGACTTTTTTCTACTTCCATCTATTTGCCTGAATGATGCCATTTTTAACAGCTGACTAATAGTACTCCATTGTGTAAATATACCACACTTTTCTTTATCCATTCTTCTGTCGAGGGACATGTAGGTCATTTTCAGTTTCTGGCTCTTATGTAGAGAGTAGCAATGAGCATGGTTGAACAAGTGTCCTTACTGTAGGATGAAGCATCATTTGGGTATATGCCCAAGAGAGGTATTGCTGGGTCTTGAGGTACATAGGTTCCCATCTTTTTAAAAAACTATATTGATTTCTATAGTGGCTGTACAAGTTTGCACTCCCATCAGCAATGGAGAAGTGTTCTCTTATTATACATGCTCACCAGCTTGAGCTGTCACTTGTGTTGTTGATCTTAGCCATTCTGACAGGTCTATGATGGAATCTTAGAGTAGTTTTGATTTGCATTTTCCTAATGGCTAAGGATGTTGAATATTTTAAATGCTTCTCAGCCATTTGAGATTCCTCTATTAATAACTCTGTTTAGATCTGTACCCAGTTTTAATTGGGTTATTTGTTCTTCTGATATCTAGTATCTTAAGTTCTTCATATATTTTGTATATTAATCTTCTATTAGATATGGATAAAAAGCCTTACAAAAGCATTTCAGTTTCATAAAGCCCTGTTTATTAATTGTTGATTTTAGTGTCTGTGATAACAGTGTTCTGTTCAGAAAGTGTTTTTCTGTGCTAATGAGTTCAGAATATTTTTCTTTACATTCTTTTATATCAGGCTCAGTGAATCTGGTTTTATGTTGAAGTTTTGATGCATTTAGAGTTGAGTTTTATGTGGGGTGATATGTGTGACTCTCTTTGGATTCATATCTATGTAGCTGTCCAGTTTTACAAATACCATTCACTAAAGATGCTGTCTTTTTTCTAGTGTGTATTTCTGGTTTAAAAAAAAGGTTTTTATAGGTACATGGATTTATGTCTGGATCTTCAGTTTGATTCCCTTGATCAACACGTTTGTTTTTGTGCCAATAGCATGACATTTTTATTACAATAGCTCTTTTTATTTTATATTACAGCAGTTTTTATCTATTTTTTAAATTCATCATTGTATTAGCTAAGCATGTTTTTCTGTGTTTCTCTATGAGGTTGAGAATTGTCTTTTCAAAATCTGTGAAAAATTGTGTTAGAATTTTGTTGGGGATTTCATTTAATCTGTATAGAGTTTTTGGCAGGGTGGCCATTTTAAATATGTTACTCCTATTGATCTATGAGCATGGAGATCTTTCCATCTTCTGATTGATATCTTCTTCAGTTTCTTTCTTCAAAGACTTGAAATTTTTATCCATACAAGTCTTTCACTTGCTTGGTTAGAGTTACCCCAAGATATCTGAAGCTATTGGGGAAGGTGTTGTTTGCCTGATTTCTCACTCCATTTGTTATTTGTATATAGGAGGGATACCAATTTTTGTGAGTTAACTTTGTATTCTAGCTACTTTGCTAAAGTGTTTTATCAGCTGTAGGTATTTTCTGATAGAATTTTTAAGAGTCACTTATACATACCATCCTATCATCTGCAAATGAAGATAACTTTGACTTCTTCCTTTCCAGTCTGATACCCTTGGCCTTTTCCTTCAATTGTCTCATTGCTCTTGCTAAGACTTCAAGTACTATACTGAGTAGGTATGGAAAGAGTAGACAGCCTTGCCTTATTCATGATTTTAATGGAATCACAGCAAACTGCCTTTATTATGTTTGTTTATGTCCTCTGAGTCCCTAATCCCTCCAGGACTTTTATGACGAAGGGATGTTAGATTTTTGTCAAAGGCCTTTTCTGCATCTAATGAGATGATCATGTGATTTTTGTTTGTTTCAGTTTGTTTATGTGGTAGATTATATTTAATTTTATTATCGAATCATGAGTTTATATACTTTGTTGTTTCTCTTCTTGTTAATATTTTCAGCTTTAATCCACAGTAGCTAGATAGGATGTAGGGATTTATTTCGGCTTTCTTGTATTTGTTGAGTCTGTCTTTGTGTCCAGGTGTGTGGTCAATTTGGGGGAAAGTTCCATGAGGTGCAGAGAAAAAATTACATTTTTTTGTGTTATCGTGAAAGGTTCTGTTAGTATCTGTTGAGGTTCATTAGGTTTATAAACTCTGTTAGTATTTCTGATTAATTATTGCCTGAATGACCTGCCTATTGGTGAAAAGTGGGATATGGAAGTCTCCCATTATCAGTGTATGAGAGTCAGTATGAGATTTAAACCGTAGTAGTATTTCTTTTACAAACATGTGTTTTGTTTGTTTTTGGGTATAGATGTTAAGAATTGAAATGTCCTCTTGGTGGATTTTCCTTTGAGTACATAGTGTCCTTCCCTATCTCTTCTGATTAGTTTTGGTTTGAAGTCTATTTTTTCACGCTAAACCAGGTTGCTACTTAGGTCTATTTGCTTGAACCCATTTTCCAACTCTTCACCCTGAGGTAATGTCTATCTTTGAAGTTGAGGTGTGTTTCTTGAATGCAGCAGAAGTACAGATCCTATTTTCACATACATTCCATTAATCTGTGTCTTTGGAGAGGGGAGAATTGAGACCATTGATATTGAGAAATATCAATGACCAATGATTGTTGATTCCTGTTATTTTGTTGTTGGTGGTGGTGCTAGTGGTAGCAGTAGTGTGTGTGTATGTGTGTGTGTGTGTATGTGTGTGTGTTCCTCCTTTTGATTTTGTTGGTTTGGGCTTATTTATTTTCTGTGATTTCATGGTTGTAGTTAAAGTTTTTAGGCTAGAGCTCCTCTTAGCACTTCCTATGGGGCTGGATTTATAGTGCTTTGCCATGGAATATCTTATTTTCTCCATCCATGGTTGTAGTATCCTGGACTGGCATCTGTTTCTTTAGAGTCTGCAGCTAGTCTGTCTAGGCCCTTTGAGTTTTTAGAGGCTCCTTTGAGAAGTCAGGTATAATTCTAATAAGTCTGCCTTTATACATTACTTGGTCTTTTCTTCTTTTAGCTTTTTACATTCTTTCTTTATTTTGTACACTAAATGTTGTGATTATTATGTGCCAAGAAGATGCTTCTTGTACCTTTATAAGCATCTCTTTCTTTAGCTTGGAAATTTTTCTTCTATAATTTTGCTGAAGATATTTTCTGGGTCCTTGAGCTAGGTTTCTTTTCTTAATTTTTATTATTCTTAGATTTGGTATTTAACAATGTCATGGATTTTAATGTTTTGTGCCAGGAGTTTTTAGATTGAACATATTCTCTGACAGGTATGTCAATTTCTTCTATTGTATCTTTATGCCTGAGATTCTCTCTTCCACCTCTGTTGGTGAGACTTTCCTCTGTAGTTCCTGTTTCAAATTCCTAAGTCTTTTATTTCCAAAATTTCCTCCAGTTCGGTTTTCTTTCTTGATTTCTATTTCTATTTTCAGGTCTTGATCAGTATTATTTATTTCTTTCCCTGTCTGTGTTTTCCTAGCTTTCTTTTGGGGATTTATTTTTTTTCTCATTAAGGACCCCTATCATCTTCACATAGACTGCCCTAAGGTCTTTTGTGCTCAGCTATGTTGGAATATTCAGGGCATGCTATGGTATGACAGCTGGGCTCTGGTGGAGACTTATTTTCCTGGCTGTTATTGTGTTCTTATACTGATGTCTGGGCATCTGAGACTTGGATAAATAGTCTAGTGCTGGTTTCTGGGTTTGTCTTTCTTGGATGAATGTTTTGTTCCTTGTTTCTGTTTCTTTGAATTTTTGGAGAGTTTGAAAGCTGTATGCTGCCTGGTATAAAGTTTTCTGTGACCCTGTTACCCTGGTGTGTTCCCAGGGAATGCCTGCTGCTTTTGAATGCTAGGATAATAGCATGATCCGGGCTAAGAAGAGGAAGGTTGGAGATGGTCTTTGTGATCCATTAGAGATGTGATCACAGAAGAAAAAGGAGACCACAGCAGATGTTCAGCTACAAAGCTGGGATGAGACTGGAGGATTGGTTCTGGAGGGGCAGGAGGAGGGGCAGGTCTGAGGCAGCCTACCTGCTTCCCTGGCAGGACTGAGTTATGGGGTGCCTGCTGGGGATGGACGTTGGGGTAAAACCTAAAGATTTTGTTTTTAAAGATTTATTTATTTTGTATTATTTTGTATCTCTGTGTGTGTGTGTGTGCATGTGCATGTTAGTGCAGTGCTTGTGTGTGTGTGCATGTTAGTGCAGTGCTTGTGTGTGTGCGTGTGCATCGTGTGTGCGCGTGTGTGCATGCTAGTGCAGTGCTTGTGTGTGTGTGCATGTGTGTGTGCATGTTAGTGCAGTGTTTGTGTGTGTGCAGGTGCAGCATGTGTGTGCACGTGTGTGCATGATAGTGCAGTGCTTGCAGAATCCAAAGAGAGCATCAAATTCCCTGGAGCTGGAGTTACAGACAGCTGTGAGGTCCTAAGAACCTGACTAGGGTCTTCTGCAAGAACAAGAACAGTGCCCTCCTAAATACTGAGCCATTTCTTCAGTACATAGATTGTTGATGAATCTAAGACCAACAGATAAACCCATGTAGGTTTCCTGCCCCTTCACTACTTGTTCACACAGGTGAATGTCCCTGTGAAACACAGTATCTGCTTAGAGTTTAGCTCTTACTATTCCCTTAAACCAATCCCAACCTCAAGTGGGTTTGAAACTGTTCTGTTGTTGACTATGATGATGGCCCAAGCATCTGTTCTCTGCCAAGAAGCACTGTGGGCAGGGAAATAGCCTTGACCCTAGATTTAGGGACTGACCATTTAACAGTTTTGTCTTGGAGAATGAAGGTAAAGATGGTGTGTCAATTCATATGCTTCAAGAAACATTGTGTGTTCTAGACAATTCTATACAGCCTGTGCTGTCATCAAGATACCTACCAGCTGCATCCCATGAGAGGAATGAATGGTAACTAAACCAACTGAACCCAGGCTTGACAAGAGACCCTACAGCCCAGATGCCAGCATTGTAACAAAGCATTTTGCTTATAACTCACTCCATTTGTGACATGTGTGTGTGTGTGTGTGCGCGCGCGCATGTGCATGTGTGCATGTTTGCATGTAAAGGGGGGCATGGGGTGCATGATGCACAAGTGCAGTGCAGCTTATACAGCTAACCACAGATGCTGTGTGTGCATGATTGCAGGGGCCATATCATGCCCAAAAGACATTGCTTCACAGTTCTTCTGGTTCTTACCATCTTTCCTTCCTCTTTTCCTTCCTTTATTTTTAGAAGAGAGTGCAAATGCAGTTCCCCACTACTACAGATCATGCAGTCACATTTTTTTGCATTTACAGAAATCACAGAGATCAGCACATTCAGAGTGCACTGGTCACATCTCTCCCTGGGGAACCAACTATCTCCCCTGCCAGGTATGCATGCAAGCTCTTACAGTCTCTCTGCCCCCATTTCCGTGACATTTTTAGGACTGTGTAAAGGGGTGTCATGGATGCCTTGTTTAGCTCAGAGTACTCAATGTGCACTTCTCAGTATGCTAAGCATCTGTCAGTTTCTACATTAACTGTTACCCTCTGAAACAGCTTGCTGGGGGCACAGGATGGTGAAATGGCTCAGATGTTGCTGTTTTCATAAAGAACCATGGTTTGATTCCCAGCACCCATGTCAGGTAGAGCACAGCTGCCTGTAATTCTAGCTCCAAAGAGTAACGTCCTCTCTGGCCTCCATGGGAACTATACACATACACATAAAAAACAAAATAAAAAAATTCTCTAATTAAAGATGAAACACACATCAAGAGGCACTTTACCTGCTTGTCTATCCAGCAAAAACAATCTGTTCAAAGATATCTTTGACAAGATTGCAATCTTTGTGATTATAAATTTTCATTAGCTGTATATTCTTGTCCATATTAAATGAGTTTCTTTAAAAACAGCTTGCCTAGAATGACTTGGTTTGGTTTGCATTTGTTTTTGGTAGAGTCATTTTTTTTTAATAGATGTATCTGAGAGTTTTGACTCATGTCTGCCCCTGGATCCTCATTGTCTCTACATATGTCCCCATAGAGAACTCTAGAATATGGAAACAGGAATGTTTTCCCTATGCAACCAAGAAGCTTTTCTCCTGAAATAGTGGTTTTGTCTGGGGCATTTATCCTTATTCTAAACTTGGTCAGCTGGCCCAGCTTCCCGGCTAGTCTTCCCAGTCAACAGTACCCCGAGGCCCTGTGGGAGGCATAACCAGCCTCTCTAGCTCGCTGGGCCATCACATCCCTTTATAATGAGCACTTATGTGTGTTGGCCAACAATCCCCCAATTTCACCCTTGACTTCCTCTGCTTCTCTCTAGTGAATGCCATCTGCTTCTGGTGATTTATCTACATTTAGTTTGTCAATTAAGTAGAAAAATCACTTGAACATCTACTGCCGTTTGAGTTCGTATCTCTGCCCTGTCGGTCCCCAGAAGTCTGGAAGTGTGACCTTTATAGCATCACAAACAAATGCAGAACCTAAGCTTTTTGAAGAAACCTCTATGTCAGATTCACTGATTTAAGGCACAGTGAAAAAGCGCCTACTGTGTGCCTTCCAAAATATTCTTAACAAAGAAAGATCAGGTGAGAGACAAGAAGAAAAGACAATGAAGAACAGTATGGAGAACGTAAACAAAGAAACCAGGGGTTGAGCAGTTTGTAGGAGAGTGTTGAAAAACTAGAGGCCGTAGCCCTGGTTAGATGGTAGTCAGAGTAAGACTGTAGCAGGTGTCCTGAGTCTGAGTCCTTCGCTCTTTCTGTGCTGGTCTTCCTATGCTCATCCCGAAGAGTGGAAGAGCAGGGGCAGGTGACATTGCATGGCCTTGTCTGTCCTGAGGTCATTATTCCCTGCAAGACAGACATCTGTAGACCAGGCAGACGCTTTTCTCTAAGCCAATGGTCCTTGACCTTCCTAATGCTGTGACCCTTTAACACAGTTTCTTAGGTTGTGGTGACTCCCAGCCATAAAATTATTTCTTTGCTACTTTATAGCTCTAATTTTGCTACTGTTGTGAATCATAATATAAATATTGGATATGCAGGAGATCTGATTGTAGCCCCTGTGGAGGTCACAACCCCCAGTTGAGAACACTGCTATAGTGTCTGCCTCTCAGAGGACAGCAGAAACCACTGGACCCTGCCTTGGAAGAGGAAGAGAAGAGAAGATCTAGATAGAGCCAGGGATCTAGAGCAGGGAGTGAGAAGACAGGGCCTGGGGGAAATGACACACAGGGAGGTGCTAGTAATTAGCCAGACATCTCACAAGGGCTGGTGAGCTAGGACAGGTGATAAAATGCTTGCTCTGCAGCCACCAAGCCTGAGCATCTGGGTTTAATCCCCAGGACCAACAAGGTAGATGCAGAATACTGACTTCAGAAATTGTCTTCTGAACTCTACATGTGTACCATGGCACAGACATATATGCCCACACATGCACATAAAAATAATAAAATGTTATTTTGTATTTTAAATCAGCTGTGATGACCTATGCCTATAATTCTAGTGCTGGGGGGTAGACAAAGGAGGGGATTCCTGTGGCTCAATGGCCAGTCAGCATAGCTAAATTTACAGGTAATTTTCAGGTTCAGTGACAGACCCTACCTCAAAAACTAAGGTGGGAAAAGACTGTGGAAAATACCTGACATTAACCTTTGGCCTTCACATGTACATGTATGCACACACACACACATATACACAAACTTGTGCACATAGGTATTACATGAATACATTTATGTAGAGACACACAGAAACAGGAAACAGAAATGAAACATTTGCCTGTTTCTAGGACTTCCAGGGTCATCATGGTCTCTCCATTCTGTCCCCAGCAGGTAGCATTGCAGGGAGAAGGCAGGACTGCTGCAGCCTGGAGCAGATCTACAGGAGTCCAGTGGCCCTGTGATGAGAATTCAACTCAAGGCAGCAAAGGCCGGGGTGAAGTGGTGGGCCTATGGTGAGATCTATTGCTGTTTGAGATATTTGCTGCATACAATCAGGAGAAATAACTTCATTCCAACCTTATGGATAGGCTTCGGGTGTCCCTGCCTACAACATGGTAAAAATCCCTGCTCTGTTGAGATTCTTGGCTCTCTTCACAGTTGCTTTCAGACACTGGAAGTGAGCCAGGGAAATCCCACTGCTTCCAGGCAGATTTTCTGAGCCAGCTCTCCTTGTAGAGACACCGAATGTGATACTGTTGGCTTCCTCAGCCATACAATGGGGACAGCTTAGAGAACTGGCTCAGGTGGGTAGTGGAAGGTCCAGTAAACAGGACATAATATGTGATTACAACACCCAGAACTGCTCCACCCCACTGGACATAGAAGATTCTAGGGAAATAGACCTCAGTTATAAGCCATGCACATCTCAGGACCATTTGTTATAGTGACATAGTATAACTCATACTCGGAAGTCAGACAGATCAGGAAAGGTCAAGGCCAAGAAGCAAACTATTCAGAGGGTCTTGAGCCATACAGGATCACTCATGGGAGGGTTTGAATAGCTAAAAGACTGGGCAGGCCTTACTGGCGGACCCTATGGTCTTTGAAGCCCAGTCCATTTACCTCTGTACATTAGTTTCTCCTTTATAAAATGAAGATGACAGATTGGCACCTGGTTATAGGGTTGTTTCTAGATTTGAATGAATTGCCCAGGAACATTACCCTCTTGTGCTTAGCACAGCACCTTGGCCATAGTAGACCCACAGGATGCCTTAGCTACCTCCATTCTTTCTAACCCTCTATCCTGCAGAAATAAGACTGAGTTCTCCAGAGGGTTCAGCACTCTCTGGAGACCCTCAGCGCAGCAAAGGAGTTCCCTCCAGCCGGCCAGTGAGAAGGCGGGTTCTGAAAACCATGGGCGTGGGTGGACAATGACAGGCGTTTAATTCACACTTAAGCCAAAACAGTTGTTAGTAAATTAAACATTGATTGTAAATGAGCCTCCCATTAAGATTCACTAATTACACTACCAACTCAATTGTTACACAATTTATATACAATTACCCCAGAACAAATAATTTAATTACTTTCCCCTTAATATGTTGAACCAATATTGTTCATCAAGCTGGTAGATGGGATTGTGGAAACATTTAATTGACACAAAGATGGAAAATCAGAGAATTAATAAGACAAGGGCCACACTGTCTTGTCTACTATTGTGACATGGTTTTAATGGTGATGAGGGGTCAGTAGAGGGAAGCTCCTCATGTCTGTGATGGTGGAGTTGGTGGCTGAAAAGAACCTGTATATGTGATCTAGAATCGTCCTGGAGAAGGCTGCAGCTGTGCCATCACTTAGCCCTGCACCCTGGCTCAGTCTCTCTGCCCCCTCCTTCTCTGAGCACAAAGGTATTCCCAGACACATCCTACTGCTCTGAAAAATTCCATCTGCCTTTGGAAACCATTGGGCTTTGCTGGACAGAAAAGTGACACGACCCACCTCCCCCATTAGCAGGTCCCAGCTGAAGTGAGATGAGAAGTAAGGCCTGGGGAGTTTTTTAATCCACAGAAGTCCAGCTCGGTGGGGAAGGAAGAAACACAGTGAGCAAGGGGTCTGGAAGGAGGGGGCCCTTCAGACTTTGGGGAGCAAGCAGGATGGGCTGGAGTAGGGGCTGCCCTGACTACAGGCAGCTGGTCCTGCTGTACCTGTTGCCTTGGATGGGTTCTAGATTCTTTTGGGAGAAATCATAGTCCTTCAGCACCCAAAAGACAGCTCTATAAGATGAAAATCTGGAAAAGAGTGGAAAGTTCACCATTTGAGAGAGAAAAACAATCCTAAGGTGATGGCTAGTATTTGTGATTGAAAGATGACTGGGGTTGAGAGTGAGTGTTGCCTTTCCAGAGAACTGAGCTCGGTTCTCAGCACCCACACCAGCCAGCTCAAAGCCTGTAACCAAAGAATTTGGTGCCTTCTTCTAGCTTCCACAGCACTCACATACACATGCACACCCCATCACTCAGACACCTTGGACACACATCACTAAAAATAAATAAATAGAAGCTAGAGAGATGAATCAATGGCTGACAGCACATGCTGCTCTTGAAGAGGACCCGAGTTCTGTTCCTAGCTCCATCTCTGGGTCACAATCACCTGTCACTGTAGCTGCAGGGTCTCTGGTGCCCTCTTCTAGCCACTGCAGGAACTACCTTCATGTGGCTACACACACCCATGTACACATAACATATATATGGCCATATATATCATATACAAGTATGATATATATGATCCTCAAGTGGCCATGGCCAGAAGCTATCAAATGATGTGCCATGGGAACTGTGCCCTAAGAATTTATTCTGGGGTGGGTGCTGCTAAAGCAAGACACGGGATTGGAAGTGGGGAAATCCCTTTCACCGAGAAGACCATCCTCATCAGATGAGGATATGGTCACCTCTAGATTCAGAGGCCTCCCTTTCATACATCCCGGCAGCATTTGGCTCAAAGTCAATGTTTTCTTGTCTTCATTATACTGACTGAGAAAAAAAAAATTTCTTTAAATGTGTGTCTAGGAGAAGCCAGGAACCAAGCAAAGTGTTTTATTGCCTCGGATCAAAGAGATCTGTATTTCAACAGTAAAATTCTGAGCACTCATCTAGGGCAGCCCCAGGTTCCCGATTCTGCTGGGACCTGGTTACAGCACTATCTTTGGACTGTTTTACAATGCTAGCTCTAAAGAAAACTGATAGTCATGCAAATGACTTTTCCCTCTCAAAATGCAAATGGATGTGCAGTGAAAGATCACCCAGGAGTTGGAGAACACCTTTGCAGGTATTTCTGAATTTCCTTCAGTTTTCTTGATCACCAGTTCCTGTGTTGCTTTCTAGAGATGTGGGGGGATGGGGAGTGTGGGAGGGTCCTAGATAGTGACCTAGCACAGACCAAAATTATACAATTACATTTTGGTTTGGTGAACCAATGGATTTATTGGGGTAACTTATATGGCTGAGTCAGAGCTTTATCTACGGAAAGCCCACCCAGGTGAGAGTGAAGACCCAAGCATGGTATTTCTCGGGCTCTCTGCACAGCCTAAAGGCAGGCTACCACAGTCCTCTTCCCCAGACTTATGTAGTCCTCACTGCTTATGTAGCCATGAATCTTGTTACTTTCTGAGCTTCCCCAGCCTGGCAAATTAGTGTCCTTAGATGTTCCTCACCATGCAAGGCTCCCTCTCTCTAGGGTTTCAGATTCCCTAAATGCAACACCACTGAAAGTCAAGTGTTCAAATAGGTGAGCCTCATACAACAGCATCCCACCCGTGGCCTCCCTAGACTCTCTTCATGCTACAAAATACTTGAGTCCAACTTTAAAAGTCCCCATGGTCTCTAAGTGTCAGCACTGTTCCGAGTCCAGCTGTAAGACCTGACCTGCCAAAGAAATCAGACTGGGTTGAATGAACCCTGAGACCCTGCCTACCTTCAAACCTCTGAATAAAAGGACACACATACACATCATATACACACATACACCACATCACACATATACCCCACCACACACCACACACACCACATACACATACCACATACACACATACACATACCACACACACACACACACATACACATACTAAAACTTCTTAGATGAGACTCAAGACGATGCTCTTGGTCCAAAATGGCTCCAGCCCTGGTGCTTTTTTGGCTAGCATTAGTCAAGGCTAAACAAGATGCTATATTTCAGAGATTTCCTGGGTCTCAAAAGACTTAGTTTAACATTTGTCAGGCAGGAAATGCCCTCGGGACTCATGTCAGTCTTGTAACAGAGCAGGGGCGATGGTCCCTAAGAGCCACATAGAGCCAGGCTGCCTGCCCGAGTCCAGAGGCAAACGGATGATGTTGGTGGGAAGAGGGCATGCCTGAGCTGGAAGAGAAGGGACTGAAGTCCACGTGGAGGACCAGATAAGAGGAGGTTCCCAACAGAACCAGTGAGGAGGGAGGAGGCTGGTAGAGGTAAGCAGAGGGCAAAGGACAGGAAGAGTAGCCAGGAGGAGGACTTCGGTTCTCTTGAGTTCATTCTATATTCATTGCATATGAGCTGCCAGAGAGAAAGTAATGTTCTCTACCTAACTGGTTCTCAGTGGAGTTTCCTATAACAAAGATACAATAACAAGAAAAAACCCAAATTGAAATTCATTGCCATGTAAAGCTCATGTGTACTGGTGTCCAGAGAAATGAATTAATCTCAAATAGATGGTTCCAGCCAGGACTTCTGACACCCTTTCCACTTGCAATCCCTAATGCCCAAGAAGTTCTTACTTCAACAAATAAGTAGGTGCACAAATAAAATGCTTATCGATAACAATTCACAAAGAATTTATTTCAGAACAATTCTCTTCTGTGCTTGTAATTTTGCCATTTATTAAGACAAAAGCAAGTTTGCATTCTAATGACATGAAAAGTTCTTTCTTTTTGCATACAGAATTGAATCTTGGCTGAATATTCAATATCACAGGATGTATCTTCAATGTTTTACAGAGCTGATCAATATTTTGATTTTATAATCATGAGTGCTGGGAATGTCACTTCCCATAAATCTGTAGTCCAAAGTGGCAGAAGTCTGCCTAGAGCCATCTTACAAGTTGTTGAAAATTCTGTTTTAATCTGGAGCCAAAATTCATTTAACAATTTTTTAATGAAATGCAAGTCAGCAACCCAAATGGCAATTTTTAAAACGAATCTTGAATCTGTCTACCACCACACAACCCAAAGATATCTGATACTTACATCTTGAAGAATGTTGTTAGGAAAATATTAAAAGTCCCACCATACACATGGCAGCACACAGCCATTTGTTACTTCCTTCCTGAAGGAATCCAATGCCTGGCCTCTTGGCCTCTGTGGGCACTGAACGCATGTGATACAGATACATATTTGAAGGCAATACCATTCACATATAAAAAATTAAAAAATAAGTATTTTACATACTGCCATCTGTACCTTAAGGTAGTATTTATCCTGAGCTAGTGTTTTGGGGGAACTGTTTGTTGGCTCTGTATGATGTGATGGCATGCATTGTACAAAATACATGTGTGTTCAGATTCAAGGACACAGTGACATTGAATGAATTAACATGGCTGAGTGCTATCAGAAACACCTTAGGTTTATTACATGCTTAGATTTTTAATGTTTTTTAATTTATTTTTTATTTACATGTATGTTTTCTGTCACATAAGTGCAGTTGCGTGAAGAGGCCAGTAGAAGGCGCCTGATCTTCTGGAGCTAGAGTTCCAGGTCGTGTTGAGTGGCTGGACACGGATTCGGATTCCAGTAACCCAACCTAAGGCCTCTCAAAAAAGCAGCAAATGTCTTAACTGTTGAGCTACCTCCCTGGTTTCAGAATTAGTTTTTGATCATTACACACTCAAAAGCCTTTTACTGTTTTTACATTGTGGGCATTTATCACACTCAGTTACTCCAATATGGGGCCACAACCTGCAGTTTTAAGCTGAAGCTAAGACTTCTGACTTAACCACTGTCTGGGACTGACTACTCTTCCAGAGAACCTGGGTTTGAATTCCAGGACCCACATGGCAGCTCACCACCAGCATCTCCAAATCCAGGAGATCAGATGACCTCTTCTTGGCCTCTGAAGACACTAGACATGCATGTGGTGCATAGACATGCATGCAGGCAAAACACCCAAGCACATAAAATAATTTTTTTGAAAAGAAGAAAGACCATTGTCTGCTGAAACAATGAAAACAAAAAAGGAATGTAAAATTACCAGGAGACTTCTAGGAGCTGGACGAAGAGAGACTGTGTGGTGGTTAATACCACTGACTTGTCTCTGGCTATGCCTGTGAGAAATCATCTTCATCAGGCCAATTAAAGTGGGAAGACCCACCCGAGAGGATGGCAGCACCCTTCCCTGTGCTTGGATCCTGGGTAGCATACAAAGATGGAAGCTTGCTGAGTCCCAGCCTTCATCCCTCTCTTCTTCCTAGCTTCAGACACAGTGTGGCCAGCCGCCTCATGCCTCACTGCCTTGCTTTCGCTGGGTGAGAAACTGTAACATGATGCTATCTGGGACAGACTTCAGCAGCCTGTACCACAATCCAACCATCATCACTTTACAGAGCCTGCCTCCTCCACACCCTTTGTCACACAGATCATGCTGAGCTAAGTAATGATTTCAAGAACAAACAAGTAACCCACATTCATACACACAAAAGCCTACCAGTCCCTAAAACTTAGGTCTGCTAACTCCCTTATCACAGGCATCTGGTCAGGGGACTTGCTGTGGGATTCTTGCTGAAAAGGCTCCTCTGCCCTCCATCCTTCTCCTGTGGCTGTCTGCCTACCATTTCTCTTATGCTCACTCTAATAATGCTTCTCTCCAATTGTGAAGGAAAAGCCTCACCATGGTTAGATTTGTATGTATGTATGTATGTATGTATGTATGCATGCATGTATGATTTTTCTGTATCCTTTTCACCGTGAGGCTCATCATGGCTTTGGGCACTGTCTCCTAATGACTTGGAAGTCCTGGCAGGAGTTCTATGTCTGTTCTTTCTGGACCCACCACTACTGGGTCTCTTACAAACTTAGATGTTCTGGGTTGATTTGTTGGTTTGTTTGGGTTTTGTTGTTGTTATTAGATTTGGGGATATTTTTTTTGTTATTGTTTTGGTTTTTGAGACAGAAGAAAGGGTTTTTCTGTGTAGGCCTCATCGTCCTGGTATTCACCTTTGTAGACCAGGCTGGCCTAAAACTCAGACTGCCTGTCTCTGCCTCTTGAGTACTGGGGTTAAAGGCCTGCACCATTCTTTATAATTGTAAATGTCTTTTCCAAAAGGATAACACCATACCATGTTTCTCTCATAGCTGCTGCTTCAAAAACAACTAGGTTCAAAAAGCACCCTTGTGCCATGGAGGCAGATTTTGGGAGGCACACTCTGGCCACCTGTCCTACTGTGCCCCAAATACAATATTGGGCAAAAATGGTAAGACACAGGCTGGAGATGTAGCTCAGTTGATGGCCTTCTTGCTTCTCACAAACACTACCTGTGACCCTGTCACTCCGGAGGTAAAGGCAGGAAGGCTGAGGATTCAAGGCACACCTCAGCTGTACAAGTAATTTGAGTCCTGCCTGGCCTTTGTGAGTCCCTGTCTCAAACAAACAAACTACTGTGGTGTTAATCTTGGTTGTCAGCTGTAAGGGATCTGGAATCAACAAAGAGACCCACCTCTAGGGAAGATGTATGAGGACCTTTCTCTGGAAGGACTCACTGAGGGAGGAACACCTTGTTATGGAGTGGGCAGCGCCCTCTAGAGGCAGCCCAGGGGTACAGAAGCCTGAGGGAAAAGCAATGTTACCAGCCTGCCCTCACTACTTGCTGATGTGTACACCTATCCCTGGCTGTGGCCAGCACTGCTGCCATCATCCTTCAGGACGATCAGAACTCGGCTTCTTAAACATCTAGACAACAGAAGTTGTGAGACACAAGGCTTTGGTGGATGTGTGAAAGTGGAAGTCGGTGGGGACTGAAGAAAAAGACAGCTGGGTGAAAGACCCCAAACCCAAAACAGCGCAAATTTTCCACAAGGCCAGCTATCAAGAGGTCAACATGAGGGCAAGCCTCATTGGACCCATGAGTTGCCAGCTGAAGGCTATTTGGCCAATTAGCAGGAAGTCATATTGCGGGCAAGCTTCAGTAAATCAAGAAACCTGCAGTTAGGAGTCCTTTGAAAAAGATAAGGAAGGCCACGAGAGGGTGAAGAGACCGGGAGTGTCTAATCTTAACACAAACCAGATGTTCACAGCACCTCCAGGATCAAAACCTTTACAACCTTACCCCATAACTGAACCTTGTATATGATTTTCAGCATTACCCCTTAGCGGAACTTTGTATGTAGATCAAAGTAGCCAATGAGACCCCCTTTTCCTTATAAAAAGGGGCTGTTCTTTGTGTGGGCACACTCAGTTAGCTGAAGCTGCTGATCGCCCACAGGCGCCTGTGTGAGTATTAAAAACCTCTTGTTATTTGCAGCCAGTGATGTGTGTCGGTTCTTGGGGCCAGGGTCTCCTCTAAAGGTCTTTCACTCGGCATGGGGGACAGGTGTGGAAGTGACCCCACAGGTCTTTCCTTCCCAGACTCTTGAGTGATCGGTGAAGGTTGGCCAGGAGCTTTACAGAGCTTGTGTCTTTACAGCATGAATAGGCTGGTTCCAGAGCCAACCAGGCAGTCATCTATGAGTGCCAGATGGGACTATAGAGGGTCACCCAGAGAGCAGGCAGAAAGGGTGGGTCCTGGGGCCAGGCCTTACAGACTGCATGTTGGGCTAAGGGAAGCAGGCTGTATTGTATATACAGACCTTAGCAAGTTCCGATATAGAAGACCAAATGGTGAATTGAGGTTATGAAGTCTGTAGCTGTAGATCCCTGGATAACAGCTACAGACACTGTGTAAACAGATGGATGTGGTGGTGTTTTAGTAAAGCTTTAAAAGAAAACACCTTTATTTACAAATATAGCCTGCAGGCTGGATTGGCCCCTGGGCCTCCCTGTATTTTATGCCACAGACAGCAGACATCTCTGAGCAACACTCAGCCAAGGTGAGTGTGGAGGAAGATTTATGAGGCTATAATGTACAAGGTGGATTGAAATAGGGGAACCACTGGGAACCAGAGAGACAAGCCACCCGTGAATTTACCAGTCTAAGCAATCTGAGGTGAGCTGCCGCAAGAACTGGGAGATGAAAAGCCTGTTTGTAGTAAAAGGGCCTGGCAGTCTAACAGACTCCAGGGGTTGAAAGCTTGATCCCAGATGGGAGCTGGGGGAGGAGAGAGAGTAACCGCAGCATTGTCGTTTAATCTTCGCCACTGCTCATGTCCCAGACACTCAGGTAAAGGCGTCCATCAGGAATTGCAGTAACAAATTCTGAAAATGTCTTCCATGTTGCAGAAAATTCAAAGGAGACTCATTTAGACACATGTATTGTGGGGGTGGGTTTGGCAGTGGCAGGCAGGGGAGGGGAGACACCCTCCCAATGAGCTACTGCGAAGGGGAAATGGATACATCTGGAAAATCCAGAAGTGTCTGCATACACCAGCGCTGGCTGTGCAGGCTCTGTTTCTCAAACCCCAGGTGTTCCATTAGATAATGTTGCTAAAATGTTTGGGACTTGGGGAGAGAGACTGTATAAACATGTGATTTTACTATAGCTCATAAAAGATGATTGTGTGGAAACCTTAGAAAAATGGAAACTCAGCTCAGTATAAATGAACTGCTTCCTTTCTGGCCTTATAGATGCTATCTTGCTAAAGACTAGGAGATGGGGTTAGAAATGAGTGTCCAGGGGCCAGGCCAATGTACGAGGATTTGGCTAGACATGTCCATTTGTCTACTGGAGTCTTCAGACTCTGGTTCAGGGAAAGAAATAGAGAGAGATCAATATATAAAGGCATGTATAACTGGATGCTCTGGGCCAGTCTCAGGGAGACGCATCAGCAATGTAAGCATGATGTAGGGGTATAAAGACTTCTCAAAGGGCCAGTGTGTCGAGGGGCTGGCAAGATGGCTCAGTGGATATTGCCTTTAAGCCTGATTGCTTGAGTTCTGTCTCAAGGACCCACATTGTGAGAGGAGAGAACCAACGCCTGTGAATTTTCTTCTGATTTCCACACATGGGTCACGACCTGTGTCCAGGCATCCACATACCTGTCCCCATGCTAAGGAAAGAAAGAAAGAAAAAGAAAAAGAAATAAATGCCTTTTAAGTTTAGTTCAGGAAGCTGAGACTCTGTGGAAATCTCAGGGGATGCTGACCCCAAAGCCTCTCTCCAGCATTTCTCATTTTCTCAGGTAAAATGAAATCTGAAATGGACCTGATTTGAGCAGTGGCATCTTGCTTTTATTTGCCCTCAAGGAGACAGGATGATGGAGTCTTTGAATAGCCAAGTCATGTGAACAGCCCTAGGGGCTTCTCTGAGCAACTGCCCCAGGAGAAGTTGTGGGCATCCAGCCTTCCAGGAAGACTGACTAGAGAAAATGAGGCAAGCAGAGAGATGGGAAATGCTTCATTACTAGGGACTCCAATGCAGGCACTGCTCTGTCTGTCATGTCTTCTCCAAGAGGACCCAGTCCAGTGGAGCCCAGCTGTGTCCGAGCAAACTGGGAGTGAAGGGATGATTTCAGTGTGCGTACATGTCCCAGTCATAGACCGTCTTGAAGAAAGTCAAGCCCAGTTGGATCAGAGGAGATGGAGCAGTGCTGCTTCATAGCTTGCTCAACTCTCCTTTGTATGTCATCCAGGAGTGGCACCATCCACAGTGGGCTGGGCTGTCTCACATCAATCATCAGTCAGGAAGATCCCCTCAGACTTGCGGCAGGCCCATCTGAAGGAGACGTCTTCCCATAGAAGCCCTAGCTGTGTTAAGGTGACAGAGAACAAAGCTGGTGAGGACTCCAGGACTCCTTATTCCTTTTACCAACAGGCAAGGCTGAGTCCTAAAAGGAGCCAAGGCCTGGGAACTAGATAGTCGGTGGTTTAAATCCTTTGTCTGCCACTAACTAGAGCTCAAGCTTAGGTTATATACTAAATCACAGGAAACCTCCGTATGTCATCTGTGTAAGCTGCCTGTCTTCTGTGTGTGTGTGTGCAGGCATTAAAAAAAAAAAAAAAAAAAACCAGAGGTCAGCATCAGATTTAATTTCTCAGAATCTGTCCACCTTGGCTATTTTGTTTTGTTTGAGACAGGGTGTCTCACTGTCCTGGGAGTCACTGGTCAGCAAACCCAGACACCTACCTTTCTCTGCCTCCTAGGCTGGTATTAAAAGCACACAGCACAGGGCCTGGCTTTTGGGGTTGTGTGGTGGTTTGAATGAGAAAGCTCTCCTACAGGCTCAACTGTCTGAGCACTTGGTGGACCTCTGACAGTGCTGTCTGGGGAGATTAAATAACCTTTAAGAGGTGTAGCCTCCGTCTGGAGAAAGCATGTCCCTGGGGAAAGACTTTGAGACTTCGTGGGCTTACCTCACTTCCGGTTCACTCTTTCAGCTTCCTGCTCCATCAGCTTGCTGCCATGCCTCTCCCTCTATTGTATGCTCTATCTCTGGAACGGTGAGCCAAACAAACTCTTCCATAAGTTCTGTGTCATGCTGCTTTATCATGGCAGTAAGTAGCTGAACCTTGTGAGTTCTGCCCATCAAGCTTGGGTCCTCATATTTATGCAATCAGATTTTTACCTAACTGAACCACACACACACCCTTCCAACCTTGTCTCCTAACTTTTAAAGACTGTAAACCACCAAGCCCAGGTCCTTTCCTCTAGCAAGTAATAAAATCACTGTCCACAAGATCCAGGGACTTAGAGCATACAGGTCAGTTCATCTCTGCCTTCTGCTGTGTGGACTCAGAGTAGCTTGGCAGTAATTGGAGCCTACTGTGGGGTTTCTTAGTTCCTGTGTTCTGCACATGGTTGTGCTGCTACCCAGGAGATGTCAAGCTCACAGGGCAGAGAATGTGGGGTAGACTTACATGCCTTCCTTATACTTGGTGGCTTTGTGGTCTTGAGTAAATCATGTCACCTACTTAGCCTGTGTCTTTATCACCTGAAGGGTGACAGGAACGATAAGACAATGAAAATGGCAGAGCAAGCAATACAATGCTGGATCTGTACCCTATGGCTGGGACGAGCAGGTTTGAATTTAAATCCGCAGGTTGACTGCAACTTCTGCCTCTCATTTCAAACTCCTCCCACATTTGGAGCCCTGTGAGGGAAAGATGAGGGAGGCTATGAGCTCCAAGGGTGTACCTTAAGTACAGAGGCTGAGCATGGGACTTAGCAGACATGAGTGTACCAGCATAGTCATCCCCAGAAAGAAATGCACAGACAGACAGGTCAGCAAAGGCGCTCCACCCCTCAGTGGACTGGAAGACAAGACCCTGCCCTGATCTTCTCCCTGGTACTCTGACCCACTCTCTGGTCCGCAGCACTCCACTCTGCCCCAGTCTGTCTAGAGCACCTAGCTGTAATTCTGTTCTCAACATGAGATGAGAGAACAGGGTACCAGAATCTGTCCTTGAGAGGGCTTAGACAGAGAGGACACAGCCTGCCCTCAGGGAGCTCTAGGCTAAGGTGGGCACAGACTGTTCTCAGGGGGCTCCAGCCTGAGGGATGGCATTCCTATAAAAAGGACTCACTGCAGTCATTCCAATGCCAGGTATAGAAGAGAGCCCTCTTTGTCCTAATATGTGGAGTCAAAGTTTCGGGAGCCACATGGTCCAATAGAGGGCCCTGTGCCAAAGCCAAGTGCCTGTAAGCCGAGGCAGTTCCAGGATGCTCAACACTGCCTGGTCATTTTGCACGCTCAGTTTGCAATATTGGCTTGCAGATGGTGTGTCTAATTCCATAATCTATTTATCATGCTTGAGTTGTACAAACAAACCAAGGGCTAAAGGTCAGGTGGCCCCTGCCCTGCTAGCCAAGGAATGATGGAACCAGGGAGAGAGACAGATTATGGCCCCTAAATGTGACTGGGCTGTTGAGAGTTTCTGCGGCTGAGACATGGGTTAAGCACTTGGTGCTAAGATCAAGACAGCCAGTCCTATTTCTGCACCCTGCTGGAAACTTCTGTGGCTAAAGCAACCTGGCAGCTCTGTGAAGGGCGTCTGGAGAGAGAAGGCTGGAAGAGAGACACTGCCTGACAGTCTAAATGCTGTGGGTCCCTACGCTGCACTTGATACACATGTGCAGAAACCTATCAGATCATGACACAAAGGCCATCTGCAACTCCATGGTACCCGTCACCCACCTCCGGGCAGAGGAGGGCAGAGGCAGATATAAGGCTTGAGGTTAAGTGGGGGCTTTGCCTGGATGTCTGGTTGATATAGGACTACTGAGCCAGCCTGGAACCTGTGGTGTGAATAGGGTTACCATGGGACACACCTGTAATTCCCCGTCTCTGGGATAAGGGAGCCTTCCCCTATCACTCAGAAGTGCCCTTCTCCCCCACCTCCCACAGAACAGCCTGAGGAAGAACGGACTCTGTGCCTGGGAGCTACAGCATGTCCAGTTTGTTTTTTAGCCCCCTTTCCACACACGCAATGGTGCTTGATAAATACTCACACTCACAGGAGAGCTGACCCTTAGGGACATCCCCTTGTGACTGGGGACAGGGCTTTCTTTATGTCTGGAGGGAAATGGCCAGAACAGAGACATTTCCTAGACTAGAGATTTCATTCATTCATTCATTCATTCATTCATTCATCAGGCAGGGGGTGGGAAGATGTGCCATGGCACACATGTAACACCAGAGGACCACTTGTGGAAATCTGGTCTCCTCCTAGCATGTGGGTTCCAGGCACTGAATCAGGCTGTCAGATTGGCAGCACAGTATCCCTCACTGCTGACTCCACCAGCCTCAGACATGGCATTTTGAGCTGCTTCTGCAAACAAGAAGGCAGAGATGAATAGGGATTTATTATTTTTTTCATTCCTTGCCATTGGGCCTGGTATCATTTCATCTTTTCTTCACTACTGGGCATTCTCTGATCTACAGGGGAAGCTGTTGCTCAGCCTTCTGGATAAGTAAAGAGCCTGGCTGAGGCTGGTCCAAGAACACTGGCATTCCTGATACATCTTATATTTCCACATAGCTCTCTTGGGAGGCAAATTCTGGGGACAATACCTTGGAAATGGGAGGGGTGGGCTTAGGATTGGGCAGAAGGAGAAACTCTGACAGAAACCCAGCCATCCCTGTCAGGGTTAGGATATGAAGCAAGGATGGCTGCCATCAGTCTGTCCCTGCATCCACCCAAGAGTGAAAGTGAACTGTTTTGTGAATGGGTCCCCTAGGGAGAGGAGGGCAGTCCTCAGGGATATAGAAGATGGGATGAACCCTGTAACACTGTGACACAATGAAAGCCTGCAAACTCCTGCAGGTGAGGTGACTCTAATGTCATCGGGAGAGTGAGTGCAGGATAAATCCTAATACATGCACACATGAGGAGGCCTCTGCCTGCAGCTCTGGTTTGGTGTTGATAGCAGACCCAGGCGCTGTTTCCTTACCCTGGTGCATGCCTTTGGGGGCCTCTGAAGGACACACATGGCATGAGGGAAGCAGAACTTAAGGAGCTGCCCTCCGGCCTGGCTTTCCCCTCCTCCTCCTCGGTTTCCCAGATCCTTTCATCCATCAGTGGGAGAACCAAGCCATAGCCATTCTCATCGAGACTCCCTCATCCTCCGTGGGTAATGTCACAAGAGCACAGGCTGTGGACTCAGCTGTCTTTGATCTTGTGCCAGCACTTACTGGCTGTGTGACCCTGGGCAACTCCTGTCAAATTCAGTTTCCCCCTTGGAAAAAAAATGAACAAAAAGAATAGAGAGGGTGAAATGACCTCAAGTGTATAAAATTCCCGTGGCTGTGTTGGGCATGAGGAAAATGTGAGATTCCTTTCCTCTTCCCTAGGGGCTGGTACAGTGGCCTGAGGGACACATTCTCCTCCCAGTAACAGCCACCTCTTTGAATCCTGCTGGACAAAGTCAGTGGGGCAGAGCTGCTGTGGGGGACTTGGGGCAGCAGAACATTATGAGGCAGCCATCAGAGGCAGAGCTGGGCTGTGTGAAATGAGTAACCTGCTCAAGGGGAAACGCCAGAGGAACCATGACTTCTCAGCATCTGTGGAACTGGTCAGGCACAGGCTGACTGATTGAAATCTTGAGAGATTAAATTCACCTGAGGAGCTTGGAGATTGGATTTGTGCCTCCAGCCCCCTGGGATCTGTGTGCCTTTCAGAACTCGAAGCCGCCTCCTCCACCCTCCCCACCCCCCACTTCCTCACCACTGCTCCAGGAGGGATGCTTTTGTCTAAGGCACATTCTCTCCAGGCCAGACCACGGGGCTGGGCTTAGAAGAGTCATATGCTCACTCTAAAAGAGGTAATTAATGAAGGATTATCCTTCTTTTAGTTGATCCCCAACTGCTACAGCCCCACAGCCCAGACCTTAAGTTGGATCTACTATGGGACCTGATTCAGGAAGATTCCAGATGGTTTCTGGTCAGTTAGTCAGGAAAACCTGGTTCTTTGTTGCTCAGGGAGATTTGCCATTTCAGAGGACATAGGACAGAGACAGGGACAGGGCAAGGGAAGCAATTCTGGGGAAGAGTAAAGGATAATGAGGTGAGTATGGTCAAATAACATGTTTTTATTGAATGGAAATATCATAGTGAACTTCATTACCATGTAAAATATAAGGTAATAAATATATATAAAATATTTGCCCAAAATGAAAACAAACAAAAGCCAATAGTTTTCATTCTTCTACAGGATGCTCAAAATGTCAGTGTCACTTCATCCCCATCATGCCTGTCTCCTAGGAAATTCTTGATCATGGTTATGAAGGAGAACGGTCCAACAGGTAAGTGTTTAGGGAATATATATGGAGAGGGGACAGACGAGAGATCCAGCTAAGGAGTATCTGGCTGCACAAACTCATGGGAAGATGAAGAAAGCTCCAGAAAAATATTCTAATATTTCATACAGGAAAAAAATGATCAGACCAAACAGACAACAGTGCTCTAATGAAATGCTCAGCTTTACAGCCTGAGGAGTGAGTGTGGTGTCCGTTAGGGCAGGTGCTCCACCATGCCTGCTCCTGGAGTGAGTGTGGTGCCCGTGAGGGCAGGTGCTCCACCTTGCCCGCTCCTGGAGTGTGTTGCTCAACCATGCCCGCTCCTGGTGCTGCTGCATGCTAACAGCAGCCTGAGTGCCTCTATGAGGTCTCAGAAACATTTGCACGTGGTGAGGTGGACGCTAGCCGGAACACCGCTTCCCCGTAAAGTTGTCTTAGCCTCTTAACTCTCCAAATGGAAATCTCTTCCTGCCTCCTCTGCTGATGCTCTTTTTGCTTGCTTTTATCTGTGTATGGTGGGCATTTCTGGTTCCTTTGCTGTTTTCCTGTCTGCCCAACTTTCTGGAATGTAAGCTACTCAGGTTCAGAATTCAAGTCCTGCCTGCTCCTTCTCCCCTACAGCATCTGGCCACTGAAGGAAATGGTCTAGCAAAAAAGAGCTTCAGGAAAGCAACAGTAGTGAGGGTGTCATTCTCTGGATGACCTGAAGAGGGCAATGCTTCTCCCATCCAGCTGCCAGATGCTAAAGAGGTAGGAGGGTGCCTTGCAGCAACTCAGCTCCACCCTTAGGAAAATTGCTCCCAGGCAGGAGGAGGCTGGACAGGAGTGCGGACCTTGACTGGAAGAGACTGTCTTTCTTACCGACTTCCCTAAATCGCAGCAAGTGATCAAGTGGCAGGGAGACAAGAGGCTGGCCTGCTGCCCTCAAAGGGCTTCCAACTCTACCTTTGCTTTGCAGTTTGTACTTTATGGAGTCAGACGGACATGCAGCCCATACTCAGACCTCATCTTCAGCCATCCCCATTCTTCTCCTGAGACTCTCCCCCTGGTAAGTCACAGGAGCAAGATTGTCCGTGGCAGGTCTGCTGTTCAGGCTTGACCTGAGGATGCTAATCAGAGCATGAACAGTGTGAAAATGAACAATGACACTGGGCCCTCAGCCCAGATGTGCGTGTAGGCGCGCTGTGGAGCAGTGGGAAGTGAGGTAAGAAGGCAGGAGGAAGCCAGAAGCAGCACAGACCAGCACAGAAGCTGGTCATCTCGATGGACAAGGGCCATTTAGGCCCTCTGGGGAGCATCTGAGATGCCGCGAGGAACACATTTGGAAACTCACACAGAGGACGTCTCCTATCATTACCGATTGGTGATGAGCACTGGGACAGTCCACCCTTCCACGTCTTCCTCCCTGCCTGACTCCAGCAAGGAGAAGGCATCTGAGGCCAGCAGCACAGCAAGTCATGAGTGGCCATGGAGCTGTTCATCAGTGACCTCATAGTGTGGCCAAGAGGATACAGGTGTAACACCAGGTGCACTATAAAACCCAAGCTACGCAATAAAACAGCAGTGGCCAACCAGGTGCTTTGGGGGCATCATGCACTATGGCCCTGGTATGAACTTAGGCCCATCATCCAGCCCAGAAGCTATCACAGTGTTTCCAGGCCCTGGGCTTCTCACCCCAGCTCACAGAGATTGGAAAAAGAATAAGGAAACTTTATTCTGAGCAAAGTTGTAGTGCTGGCTATGGAGAGAGGCGCTGTCAAAATGGGTGGCAGTCACATGAGTGGGGGTATCAGGGACCCCTTATTTTTCAGGGCTTCCTTGTTTGGAATTTCCTGGTTACTAATGAGGTAATTGGATAGTTCTCCATTTTGACTGATAAATCAGGTAATATAATCATTTCTCTACTTCTCACAGTGCATCTAATTTTAAACAGATGAATACTCAGTTAGGCATAGACATAAGATGGTAAATAGGGAAATTTCCCCTAAAAGGTTACTAGAAGACATCTTTTTAACTTATTGCATGTGCACCCAAACTGGCTGAGGCTGGATTGGCCCTTCTCATCTTCATACCTGGGCCCATTGGAAACTCACTTAAATAGCAGCTTTCTACATTCAGCCACTATCTGGGCTGGGGAAGCTTACAGTATCATTTATGATTATTTATGTTGCTGTCACAGGGTTTCTGGGATGCAAGCTGCATTATTTGCAGATGGATGTGTGTACATTGTAGCTGGAAGTTTCGAAGCTAGACTGCCAAGAAGTACATTACTACAAAGGGCATGTGTGTGCATAAGCCAGACCCAGATGCAGATCCCCAGCTAAATACCTCCTATGCTTCTGTGCCTCAGCGCTGTTCCCCTCCTTCATTCCCTGCCCCCACCCTTCGAATAACCCTGTAACCAACACTCCAAGAGTATGTCTACACTGTTTTAACTTTCTCCTGGTCCTTCTTCATGCTAGGTACTGAGGCACATGGGCCTGCAACCTGAGAGTCTTGGTCTCTGAGCCTCCTAAGAAGGGAGGTCCTTGCCCCCGCCTATTTGCTGTTGCTTGTATCTTTTCCTGCTAAGCCCCCACTAGTTTTTATTGTTGTTTATTTGTGTGGCCCCCCTCCACGAATGTATCTACTCCTTCAACAAGACAGAAATCTGTCCATAAAGCAGTCTAGTCAGAAGTTGGCTGTGAAGCCCTTTATCAAAGGAAAAAGACAATGACTTCTCTGTCTGACTTCTCCAGCCTCCTCTCAGAAGACTCATTTCCCAGAGAAACAAAAACCCTTCCCCCAGGTCAAGGCTTTTGTTTAGCACATCCATGAAACATTTCTGAGGCTCCACTGGAGAACTTCGTTTATCCAGAACAACTGGAACCCTTTATCTTACAGGTTCTGTGACTCAAGCTAGGTGAAGGCTGGAGATCTCAGTGTTATCCCGTTTTGTCTCTTAGGAGGGCAATAGCAGGGTTCGAAGCCAATCACTGGCAAATGTCAGGACCCAGAGGCTTTACTATGTCATTCCTAGTGTTCTGTCTGTCTTTTCCTATTTGCCCTGCTTTCTTCTGCATTGAAGGGGTTCGTTTTTTAAAAAGTATCATGCATTTTTAGTTAAGTCCCCTTAAGTTCATTAAGACACACACACACAGACACACACAGACACACACACACACACAGAGAGAGAGAGAGAGAGAGAGAGAGAGAGAGAGAGAGAGAGAGAGAGAGAGAGACTGTGAATGCAAATGTTTGCCACTTAAAATCATCTTCTCCTCCCAATGCTACTTAACCACCCCAACCTAATATTCATAGTCACAGCACAAAATCCCCCACCCTGGGAGCTGGTAATGGTGGGCCCGAGGAGACAGAACTCCCATAGTCACAGTGGATGTGTAAGAAGAAAAGTGTGCAGCCAGAGAGCTGCACACAGCCCCCTCCTTGCCACAGGACGCCCCGTGGCTCCTCAGGATTCTGCCAGCAAGAAACCAGCACCAGGCTTAGCTTCTTGATCTTGGACCAGAACTGTGAGGCAAAGTAAACATATTTTTAAGTAAAGAAACCTGCCTGGGTTATTTTGATAGTGCGGCAAAAAAATAGGCCAACAGAGCATTACTTTTAGCTGATGAAGGGCATAGACAAAAGGGAGCAAGCCAAAAACTGGAGAGTTTCTTTTTATATAGTTTGTGGATGTATTCTTGGTTAAACTGTAGTAACATTGATCTCTAACTGGAAACACAAACTCCCTCAGGCATGACTTCAAATTCCAAGAACTAATATGCAGACAACGAATACAACTACGCACTAGACTAAAGCACATGAGAAACGCTGAGCGCCTCCATGCAACCTTATCCCACACAGTGAGTCTATTCCAGGTGCACCCTCATAATTTTAAACTAATTTGGATACAAAGAGGAGCAGCAAGTGTTCCTGATCACTGAGCCATCTCTCCATCCCATAAATGGATTATTTTAACTTAATTACTCATCCCATTTGAGCTTACATTGATTGAGTGTCCAGTGCAAGAGAAGTTATGATTTGAAGAAATGTTAAGGCCATTTCCTCAAAGGCAACATGCACACAGGAATGAATTGGAGAAGCATTCTTCATGATATCTACTCCATACAGCTGCGGCAAAGCGCCTGATAACTGTTAGGAAGAGAAAGTCTATGAACAGCATAAACATCTGAAGGCAAATAATGCAAATATTCCTTTTTCCTAGTCACCTAAATAATCAAAAGAAGCCAATCAAAGATAGTTAGAGGTAATAAGCGAATTCTCTGGAGTTACAGAGGGTAAGATGTATCTCAAATGTCAATAGTGTTACACCAGGTGTGCACTGAAATAGGATGAAAATAGGGTGCGTTTATGGTAATAAACATCTGAATAGCCACACACACCATCGGAGACTTATTCAAATAGCATTATGAATACTTAATAACAGGAAGAAGACATGAATGAATGGGGAGAGTTCGTCATGTCTGGGAACAGCAAATGCCATGGGGTAAGCAAACACCTGTGTCTCCTCAGCAGAGATTCTGGATCCCTGCTGTAAAGTGGAGCTGATGTGTGATGCTGTCCAGATACCTCTGAGTGGCCCCAGCAGCAGTGTCCCCTTAATTACTAGAACTGTGGACTCGTGGGTCTCACCAATTGTTTTAGTCACTGTGATTAAATACCTAAAAGCTCAAATAAGGAAGTAGCTCGAGGTTTTGCTATTTATTTTATTTTTTGACTCAGGGTCTCACATAGCCCAGGCTGGCCTCAGCTTACTATGTAACTGCGGGTTAACTAATTAAACAAACAAACAAAAACAAACAAACAAAAAACTTTATTTATTTGCCTTGGTGTTTATCTACATGTGTATCTGTGTTGGATCCCCTGGAACTAGAATTACAGACAGTTGTTAGCTGCCATATGGGCGCTGGGAATCAAACCCCCGTCCTCTGGAAGAGTAATCAGTGCTCTTAACTGCTGAGTCATCTCTCTAACTCCTCTGAACTTCTTTTTAAAAATATGAATTTTCGTTTTAATTATGTATATGTTTGAGTGAGGAATATATGCATGTGAACACAGTGTCTGAGCACAGGAAATGGTTTTGGGCCCCTTGGAGCTTTTATTACAAATGATTATGAATCACCCATCTGAAGCATGTGCAGAAGCAGAGCTTGGGTCCTCTGCAACAGCACTACAGTCTGAACTACCAAACTCTTTCTCCAGACCTAGGTCTCAAATTTGTGATCCTTGGCCTCCACCTCCAGTATGCTAGGATTACAGACACTCCATGCCCAATTGATGTGTTTAGGGAAAGAACTCAGTGTTATTCGTGTGCTAGACAAGTACTTTGTCACCTGAACTACATACCCACCAGAGCCTCACACCCGCCAGAATCCCGCACCCGCCCGATCCACACACTCACCCGAGCCCCACACCCAGCTAGTTGTCTCACTTTTTTAGAGATTTCAATTCCTGTACACTTGGTCCTGTTGTTTCTGGCACAAATGTGTTGAGTCAGTGCATCTTGGTTGCAAACATGATATAGAGCCACCTAGTGGTGGGCTCGCTTCACAGCAGGACAAACAACAGCATACAGCCTTCAAAGGCATACGCCCTAGTGACCTATTTCCTTCAATTTGGTTCTACTTTTTGGCATTTTCAAAACCTGTTATTCATGCCATCAAATCTCCACCCACGGAGATTAGTGCCTCACAATCCCTTCATGTCCCCAAAGCCCCTCTGCTGTGCTGGAAGTGGATCCTTCTACACCTTCCTGTCTCTGTTCCTTCGATCCTCCCTCCCTCCCTCCCTCCCTCCCTCCTTCCCTTGCTCCCTCCAGACCTAGACATCAAACTTACGATCCTTGGTCTCTGACTCTAATATTCTAGGATTACAGGCACTCCATGCCCTCGCTCCCTCCCTCCTTCCCCTCCCTCACTGTGTCCCACTGAACCTAATGCTGTGCCAGCAAGCTCCAGCATCCCCGACTCCACCTCCCAGCACTGAGATCACAGGTACCCACTGTACCTGACCTTTACAGGGTTTCAGGAGCCTGAACTGAAGCTCTCAGCTTGTACCCCCTGAGTCATATTCCTCGCCCTGTGCTCATATCTTTTGATATCCAAAACTGACTCTTTAATATTTCTCTCTACAGACTCCAGTGGGTCAAAGATAAATATAAAAATCAAATCCATAAAAAATTATCTACAAGAAAATAGAACAGAATATTTATCTCAGTTCGTGGAAGGAAATAAATTTATGAATATTAAAAATGGAGGCTATCATCAGAAACAAGATGGATGCATAGAAATCCATAAAACCAAGGACTACTGCACAATAAAAACCAATAAAATAAACATCAGAAGGAAAGCAACAGATAAGGAAAAATATAGCTGATAAATACAATCAGAAATATTTTCTGCCCAAATATATGAAGACTTGATAAAATATATAAGATGGATGACCAGATTTCCCAAAATAAGACATCAAAGGAGACGAGCAGAGAGTGCTAATGGAAATTGAGGTGATAAATCAGCTCAGAGAAGAGGCATTCACACTGCCAATTAAAGACACGCAGACAAAAACCAAATGAAGGTGTAATTATACTCATTTAATGAGCAAAGCCAAACAAACTGTCTGAGGGAGGTAGGAATGGGCTATTTTCCCATCAGGTCTCCAGCTGCTACAGGTTTTCTTACCCATAACTCACAATAGGAGGGCCCCTGCACAGCTTAGATGCTGCATGAATCCTGACTGAGACAAGTTCAGAGGAAATTGAAAGGGATGTGTGTGTGAGCGTGTGTGTGTGTGTGTGTGTGTGTGTGTGTGTGTGTGTGTGTGTGTCCCAGCACTAGTGAGCCAGTGGCAAGAGGATCCCAGCCAGTCTGAGTCAGCAAGCCCAGGTTCATTGAGAGGCACGAACTCAAAAATATGGTGGAGAGCAATTGAGAAAGACATGGGACATATCTTGGCTGTTTTTGTGCATACAAAACTACATGCATATACAACACACACACACAAGAAAAAGAAAGTGAAAATCCAGCTGAAGTAGCTGGTTAGGACTTGTCCTGTGCAATTTTATGCACAGTCCTAGTGTGGGTTAGGGTTAGGGTTAGGGTTAGGGTTAGGGTTCTGGCTTCTCTTAAAGGACTCCTTAAGGCAAGCATAAATAAATGTTCACTGAATGCCAGAGCATGGGATGGCTGCCTCTCCTCCTCTTCCTCCTCCCCCTCCCTCTCTTTCTCTCTTTCCACATACATTTCTGGCTACTAGGACATTGTGGTAGGTTCATAATAAATGGTGAAACTAAGTGGGACTACATTTCCCAGAATCCCTTTCCCTGTGTCGGAGACTTGCAGTTGAGAAGCTTACCCCAGAAAGGGTAAAAGTCAGCCATGTTGTAGCTTGTAGATCTTTATTAATCTTTCAAATCCTGGCTTCCTCTTTTGTATGTGCAGCATTGGGCCATTAGTATTGCTGGTTTCCTTGCACAATTCCTCTCTCTAGGCCATTGAGGAAGGACCCTGCTGTAACCACAGAAGTATGACTGGAATTTCCCCTCCCACTTTGTGTTGCAGGGATCGATGGGCTTACTTACCAGTGTGGCTATGTAATGGGTAAGGGAGTACCCAGACTTTCCAGAGCTTCATGAATGCTGTCTCTAAACTAGCACTGACTTCTGCAGAACAACATTACTGGGACTCATATGTCAGAGCAGCTGTACCTGGAGGTTGGCTGATCATCATGGGCCCGGTGAGTCCCACCCTTCTCTGTGGGTGTTTCTTGTTCTGTTATTTTTAAGGTTTATTTATGCTTTTGCATGTTGTGTGTACTATGTGGGAAAAGGATATATGGTGCTGCAGGTGCTGGGAGCTGAAGCTAGGTCTCTTGGAAGCACTGTTAACCAATGAGCCATCTCTCTATCTCCTGTAAGCTTGAATCATTATTGGCATAAACAGAATTGGTTGGATAGAGGAGAGGTCAGCTAAAAAGCATCCTACCACCAGAATTCCTTCCCTTGACTCCTTCCTTCCATTGATCAGTGGGTGTGGGTAGCATGCTGGGAAGCCATGGAAGAGTCATTTGAAGATCTGGTTACTGCCAGTTTACTCTAGCTTCAACTGGAAATCAGGGTAGTCCCTTCAGGTTTATGATTTAAATCAATAATAGATGTACTTTAACTTACTTTTGGATCCAGAGACTCTTATCCATTTATGGATTCAGGGACAGAGAAGAAATAGTATATTCCTCATTGTTATCCTTAAAATGGCATGAGCTAAAATTTTGCCTCCCATCTCTATGTCTTAGGTAACAATCGCCCCAACGCTGCTACCACAGGACATGATGATAATTCTGTGAAGTTATAGATGGCTCAGTAGGCAAACATACCTGATATGCAATCCTGATCACCTGAGTTTGGCTAATTGGGACCTGTGCAGCATGTTAGAGGTAGCTGTGTGCATCTGTCTCCCTAGCACTCACAGGGTAGGATGGGAGAACCTCCAGAAGCTTGTGGGCCAGCTAGCCTAGCCTACAAGGCAAAGTGGCAGAACGAAGAAAACCCTGTCTCAAAACAAGATGGGGAGCTGGAGAACCTGCTCAGTGGTTCTGAGTGTCTTCTGATCTTCCAGAGGTCCTGAATTCAACTCCTAGTGCCACTGTGGGCAGCTCACAACAGCCTGTATTTCCAACTTCAGGACACCTGACACCCTCTTCTGGCCCTTCCAGTGCCCCCCAAACATACACATAAATAAATACATGATGGGATGAAAATCAACACCCAAAAAGATTTCCATTGAACACACACACAAAGGGAGGGAGTGGGAGAGTGAGAGAGAGAGAGAGACTTAAAAAAGAAAATGGGAGTCAGACTGTCACCTGGGTTAACAAATTGGTTTAGTTGAGCAACCAGGGGGGGACGGCAGTATGTGGGATCAGGCAATCTCCAGGGGACACCCTAAGCTTAAGCCTCCCACATCACATGTCTACATATGTGGAACATCAAGACAATAAATGACTCAGGGTCTGGATAATTTGGATCATGAGAGACAGAGATGCTTGTTAAGGCAAAGGAATGAGGTGTGTTAGAAAATGCAATAGCAGCCCCACAAACCAGATGCTGAGTAATGATGAGTATTTTTTTGTATTTTGATATGAATATATATATTTATTTTTATTATTGCTTAACAATGTATCTGAATGTATATCTATATAAGTGGATATATGCACACCAGAAGTAGGCCTCAGATAGCCTGGAGCCGGAGTTACAGGAAGTACAAGCCTATTAACTTGGGTGCTAAGAGCTGAACTCAGGTCCTCTGGAAGAATAGCAATGGTCCTTATTCACTGAGTCCTCCATCCAATATGAGTATGTTCAGTATATATTTGCCTATTTTCCCTCTGCAGCCTCCTACCATCTAAAATAAATTGTTTTTGTAATCATTTGTCTTTCAGCATGAAAGTTATAAAATAGTACAAGGGGCTCAAAGGTGGAGAAAAGTCAACATAAGCGGGTTGGATAAAGCATTGTCTTTGTGTTGGGGAGCAGGTGACATTTCTGTTATGTGAAGGGCTGAGTCACTTCATATTGGAAGGAGGTATAACTTCCCCATTGTCTATGAATAAGAGATAGTTTAAAAACATGCATGGCCACTGAATCCAATTTCCCTGTGTGAAATGGGCAAAACTAATATTTATCTAATAGATGTATAAAGTAAATGCCATGGCTTATTGCATAGGAGACACTCAATTACTGACTAAATAACGTTTAGTTCAAGGTGAGAAAATCCGAGATAAAGCAAGAGGGAATGAAGAAAGGAGACGAGAGGAGGAGAGAAAGGCCAGAAGGGGAGGGGGAGGACAGAGGAGAAGATCAGTGTAAATGGACACTAGTTCAAACACTAAGAAAGGAGGAAGATAGATCAGCACATCCAGAAGGGGGCCATGCCAGGCTCCAGAACACTCATATATCAATTTTCTATTTTAATAAACAAGCTCATCTGCTGCAAAGGGAGAGAACAGGAGGGCTGTCCATCTTCATGTATGGGATTTTCCCGGAGCTATTTATGCTTGTATTAAAGGTGTTACACTTCAGGGAGTGCACATGGCGAGCCTCACTGTGGGTTCTCTTACACCAGATGGTATGAATAATTCCTTAAGTTGGGAAATGTATCATCCCTACGGAAGAGAGTGAAGTGCACTGATGGTTTATCCAGAATCATCATGAGAGTATCTGGTATCAAGAAACATGGGGGCAGCTGCCTCCATATCTGTGGGGTTCTCCTCTGGGGAGTCAACCAAAGGCAGGTAAAAAAGTATTTGAAAACAGTTGTGTGTGTACTGAAAATGCACAGACTATTTTCTTTATAAAATTTTTCCCTTTATGTGTTTTGCCTGCATGTATATCTCTGTAGCAAGTATGTGCAGTGCCCATGGATTTCAGAAGAGGGCACTTGATCCCTTGGCCCTGGAGTTGCAAATAGCAGGGAACCACCATGTGTGTACTGGGAATCAACCCCAGTTCCTCTGCAGTGTTCTTAACCACTAATTCTATCTCCTACCAAACCATACAGCATCCTAACTATCTGGCAGCTTTTATGTTATGCTTGTTATTGTGCTAAATTCAGAGATGATTTTAAAGTTATGGGGAATTGGTGTGAGTTCTCTGCAAATTCTGTACCATGTATAAAGGAATGTGAGCATCTATTGATTTTAAGTTCCTAGAACCAGTGCCCTAAAGATCCTGAAGGACAAGTCCCTAGGGGGATGTATACCTTAACCCTAGAGGTAATAATTGTATCATTTTAAGTTTTTTCATGTATGTATGGTTTCCATCTGTGTGTATGCACATGTGTGTACATGCATGTGGAGACTCAAGGTTGACATCAAGAGTCTCCCTTGGTCACTTTACAACATATTTATTGAGATAGACTCAGTTGAACCCATGGCTCACTGTTATGACTAGTCTAGCTAGTCAGCTTGCTCTATGTCTGTCTCTATCTCCCTGGATTGAGATTACAAGTGAGCAAATTATGAGTCCTGGGGGTCTTGGTTCCAGTTTCTTGTTGTTTGTATTATTTCCTCTTTCTGATCTATTTTCTTATTCTGGTGGACTATTTCCTCTAGTATATTACTCAGCAATTCCAAGAAAATAAAACTGATACTGCAAACCTAAAGGTGATATATTTGCCCTTACCCATAGATGACAGGTGGACTGGGTATAGAATTCTACTCTGCCAATAATTTTAGTTCAAAAGTTTTTTATTGCTGCTTTATAGCTTCCAGTTTGCTATGGAGGACTCAGTAGACATTGTCATTCCTGACACTTTCTGGTTTCCTTTTTGTTCATAGAGTTCTGAAAGTTCACGACAATACATCTTACCTGTAGTAAGAGGTTTCTGGCCTGTCCAGCTTGTGGTCCAGACCCACAGACCCGCAGTCCCACAGAAACACACAGACACTTGTGTTAATTTTATGCTGATTGGCCTATGGCTCTGGCATATTGCTAGCTAGTTCTTACTCTTAAACTAACCCATGATTCTTATTTTGTTTAGCCATGTGGCTTTTTCTCAGAGCAGCATTTCAACATTTTTCCTCTGAGTCTGCTGGCATCTCATCGTGGTGTCTCTGTGGCTTCTCTGCTCTGTTCTTCCCATTCCCAGAGTTTTGTTCATGTGGTAGTCCCACCCACACTTCCTGTCTGCCTTCATCCAATCAGCATTTTTTATTAAACCAATAGGTGGGACAATTATTTACAATGTAACAGAACATAGTTTACCTCTCATTTGTTTGGCTCCATCAGGGTAGGCATCGGTTGCCCTTTTCCATATGGAAACACAAACCATTCTGAACCATCCACTAAAAATAAGAATGAAGCCCATACACTTCTAGATGAAGATAGAATCCCCAAAGAGCCCTTTTAAACTATCTTGAACCATCAGTAACAACACATCTTGATCTAATCCACCAGTGATGAAGTGTCTCATTGAACATGCTTCTATAGTCAATCAATAGTTACCTTCAAGTGTTGGTCAAGCAGCTACCAGCTTACTCTAATGTCTGGTCTAATGCAGCACACTTCTGCTTCCATCACCTCAATCTCTAAAACCAACACTATCAATTTCTATGCTTAGAAAATAATGACTCAGTTGTCTATATTTTACTCAAATCTATGATAACAGTTTTCGGTATTGATCTGCTTTAATTTTTTTGCTTTATCGTTTTAACCCCTACGTATGCATGCATAGCCTGAGTGGCAGCCATAAGCTGCCATATGAAAGGCTATGAGAGGCTGAACTGGGCAGAGTCTCTTAGGCATGGTTTTTGCCTTTAGATGTTGGATAACAGACAGTCTTACATAATACAGGCTTGGCACTTCCTGACTAAGTGTTTGTGCACACTTATGATCATGACACACCAAAAATTGCCACTGTTGTGATGTGTGATGGCTTGTACTGTGATCTTAAAGCAAGGGTTTCCTTCCTGTTCTTCAGAAGTTTCCAAGTCTCCCTGATGCATGCTGAAGTAAACATCTCCTTCTGGAAGCCTTCCAGTTTCTTTTGAATTATTATTTTTAAAATTATGGGTAATTACGTATCCATGTGTGGGTATATGAACATGGGTGTAGTTGCCATATAGGCCAGGAGAGGGCGTTGGACCTCTGGGGCTGGTGCTAGAGGCAGTTGATGTAGGTATATAGGATAGTGGTTTGCGGAAGAAGCTAGAATTGTATGTCAGTAGGACTCTGCTTTCCTGGTATTCTAAGAAAACAGGAAGCACACAGGAGCATCTGAGATGCAAATCATGTACTTTGATGTGCAGTGTGCATATAGGAGGCTCACAGGAATCAATGAACACTAAGTATGGATTGGATTTTGTCCTCAAGTATGCATCTAACCCATGTCATTGCTGGTGACAAAGTGGGTGAGACCCATTAATCATGCACTGGCTTGTTAAAGCCATATATGCTGGGAGGAGAAGGCTGCTGTAGATACTCTAAGCCTCACTCATAGCAGCTGGAAATCTCATTGTTCACACTTCTGGGCTTCAGGGTCCTTTCATAAGTAAAGACTGAGACTAGACTTGGCCATTGGCCATCATTAAGAACATCCCTGTAGGGCCGGTGGTTGAGCTGACAGTTTTACTCCTTGGTTCAGGTCAAGGTTCTGATGTCCAGGAGGGAGTGGGGATCCTGGGACCAGGTCTGGCTCTAGAATTCCCTGGAGATGACTTTCTTCCTCTCTTTCTTCCCCCTCCTTCCTTCCTTCCTCCCTCCCTTCCTTCCTTCCTCCTTCCTTCCTCCCTCCCTTCCTTCCTTCCTCCTTCCTTCCTTCCTTCCTTCCTCC